>QQNG01000249.1:0-296021 GCA_003666085.1 Pseudocercospora crystallina
TAGCTACTACTTACTAAGTTCTCTACTAACTCGATATTCTCTAAAACTACCGGGATCTCTCCGTTCTTCGTATCCTATAGCTACTAACCCCGGTTAGGAATAGAACCTTTCGATACTACGCGAGGGCTAAGAAGCCGTAATACGGAAGACTTTATATTAGATATAGAACGCATTCTAGAAGTACTAAAGGCCGAGACCTCCCTTATATAGTCCCGATACGAAGACGCCGCGAAACCGTTACCGATAACCTACTACCTAGTTTACCGTTAGCTAAAAGGTCTAGCTAGACGCCCGGAATATAAAGACCCTCCGCCCGAAGAAAAAGCTCGACTAGAAGAACCTTAGCCCGTTCGAGATCTCTAAAGTACTTAGACCGTATACTTATCGATTAGTCTTACCTACGACGATACGTATCTATCCGGTTTTTAACGTTAACCTTTTATCGTATACTACTACCGATCCGCTTCCGTACTAGGCTATCGAACCTCCGCCGCCTACCGAGGTTAATAGTATAGAACAGTAGGATATCGAAGAGGTCCTCGACTCGTTTACCGATCGCCGCGATCGAGGAGGCTAACCTCGGCTACGTTACGTTATTAAGTAGATAGGTTACGATACTCCTACTACCGAACCGGCTACTACTATTATCGAAGACGCCCCCGAAGTAGTACGTACGTTCTATCGCCGATACCTAGATAAGCCTCGTCCCCGCTAACTACCGTAGTAACGCTAACGGATATTCTCGCTAAAACTACTACTAGTCGTATAGGACTAAATTATATATTAATTCTCCGGTTCTAATATATATACACTATTAGTAGTATAGCGGTAGGATACCGTAGGTATATTAGAACTATAGAGAGGTTAGCCCTTCGGGACTAGCTAAAACTGTTTACCCTTTTGTTTTTAGTAGGTACCTAGGAAGTACTAAAACTTAGCTATACCGGGAAGAGCGTTATCTCCTTCCCTTCTATTTTAGTCTCGTTAGATACGAGTACTAGGAGTTACTCCCTAGGAGGGGAGTAATATTACGGGCGTTACCCGGTAACATAGTCTAGAGCGTTTAATAAGTAAGTACGTAACTAAGTACGTAAGCCTAGGATACTTAGCGCTTACCCGTACGAGGACTTCGGAAGAGAAGCGCGTCTCTCCTCGACTCCTCGTGCTACGTCCTATCTATAGGATTAACCTATACGGTTGATATAGCCTGTCTTAGCCTGTCCGTAGCCTGTTATAAATAGTACCTACTCTCTGTTTCCGCTCTACCGAGTCCTACCCGTAATAGAGGACGCTTTCTACTAGGAAGAGGAGAACGACGAGGCTCTATATAGTAAGGAAGATAAGGAGCTAACTCTAGGTCGACGTAACTCTACTATCGATCTATAGGTTAGTACTATTAACTAGAGTAATATATTTAACCCTAACTTTACTAGTTAAGGAATAATTCTACTAGGCTTTATACTTACTCTATACGGCCTCGTTCTATAGTACTTCGCTTAGGGATTTATTAACTAGAATATACTTGCTTAGGGTTAGTTCTATAACCTACTCGTAGGTACTTAGGTTATTAAAGGTACTTAGGTCGTACTCTAGTTACTAGTCTCTCTATCTCTATTTATTAATAGAGAAGAAAAAGAAGTATAAGTAAGGTAAGTTAACGAAGTACAATACTATCGACCTTACTACTAACTAGGAGAAAGAGGATAAGAACGCTCTACCTCTAAAGACTAAAAAGGGTTATAGTAAAGGACGTAGAGGTTAAGTATTAACTCGTTCGAACTAGAATAATATAATATATATACTAAAAGAGGGTTAATAAGTTATTAACCGGAGGTACATTAGTTAGTATACTAAAATAGGTCGATAACCTAGTACTAGGGGATTATAATACTAAAGAAAATAAGCCGAGGCTAATAAGATTTAAAATCTCGACTTAAGAATTACCGGGAGAATTATAGTACACCTTAGGATAAATACTTAGGTTAAGATAGATAGTTTAGAAATTACCTTACTTCTAAATCTATAGCTAATTACACCCTTGTCTATGCCTTCCAAGTCTGTGCGCTCGTAACTGTCAGACACCTCCGGACCTCCTTCCGATGGCCACCATAGCAATCTGTTATCCCCTTAAGCTCAAGGCAAGACAACGGGTATTCCCGTGTACTCACACATCGTTCCATGGACGTGGCAGATCACGGGAAGTCCCCTCGCAAACCCGGAGGCAGCGCGAAGCGTGGCAAGCGAGTGACGGTAGCTGCTGCATGCTCCTCCTGTCGCTTTCGAAAGCAGTAAGTCCGCACGGTCTAATATGGGAAGATCTGGCCTGACATCGAAACAGGAAATGTGATGGCGTCCGCCCATCATGCGGCAACTGCACGCAGCGAGACGTCAAATGCGACTACGAAGGTCTGAACGAAAGAGAGACCAAGCGCGAAGCCCTCAAGCGCCACAGTGCTCACGTACGATCGGAGCTGGATGACATCGACGCAAGTCTCGCCGTGTTGAAGTCTCTGTCTACCAAGGATGCTACAGCATGGTTCTCTCGACTTCGCTCTGCTACGGATCCGTTGCAGGCGTTGAAAGACATCAGGACTACATCTAATGCGTCCAACGCTGTTCAGATCCTGGAACCGCTATCGAGCTTGCCGACACTTCAAGCTGCCGTATCACCAGTCAGATCAAAGCTGGACATTCAGTTGGGCATGGAGCATTCACACATCTACCCTCTCCTTCCAGCCAGCGCTACTAGCGATAGCATTTACCGACCGTCGAGCTCCGTCTCGATGGGGACGGAGCATTCTCCGCGACTATCCCCAATGGCACCGAAACGGAAACTCTGCGACGAGCGTTTAGCATGCCTCGACATGTCGTACTGGACCTCCGTACCAGTCGCGGACGATTTGGTCGCTCGAATCTTATCCATGTACTTTACCACCGATCACCCTCTTCTGTCACCATTTGACTCAGATCTCTTCATTGAGGATCTGTCTATCCGGAGATTACGATTTTGTTCGCCTTTACTCGTCAATTCTTTGCTCGCTTGGGCTTGTGTAAGTGTGACCGCCACTCAATCATCGCGAGGGTATGGCCTGTTCTGACGAAATACAAAGTACACGTACGGCGAACTGGACCCAATGGCTGCTCCCCTTGCGGAACAATTCAACGAAGAGGCCGAGAGATTATTGAAGGCCGAGACCAACAACGAGTCAATACTGACTGCCTCCTCCTTGTTCTGCTTGACCATGTACAACATCTGTTCTGGCGCCGATGCCGCGGCCATCGACTATCTCATCCGTCTTCTGAACATGGCGGTATCACTCCGGCTACATGGTCCTGACCCGGCAGATCTGCTCGAACTGGGTCTCTTCGAACCAGACTGGATCAGCGCCTATTCGTTTGTTGCCTGGAGCACTTATAACTTCTGCTGGTATGCAATCCGCTTCCAAGTACACTGAGCGAAGCTGACTGCCACAGTATACACATATCTCACTATCGAATCGCGGATCTTCTCGATTTCGTCCGCCGATCACCTTTATTGCCAGTTCCAGGCCAACAGCTTTCTGAATCGGAGCCGACTAAAGTACGGAAACTGCCCTGGTATATGGGAGAGACGTTCACGATGTACTGCCATCTACTGCCCATCAACCAAGGTATACTCGCGGCATACTTGAGCAGTGGCGGATCGCAACAGATAAAATTTCCACTGGCATTTGCCGAAGAGAGATATCGAAATCTCCTAGATTGGGCAGATCGACTCCCGCCCTCGTTGACCAGAACGTCAGATATGTCACACCCTGCAATGGTCCTACAGCAAGCCACATCGCTCACCAATCCCTATGCAGGCCATTACTGACGCCTCTCAGCGCGTCCTTCCACTCCATAACCATGGAACTCTTCCGCCCATTCCTGTTCCAAGACAAGCGACTTTCACGATACCCCGCCGCCGATGTCCGTCCCGAAGAAGTCTTCATCTCCTCCTCAATCCGCATGGTTGAGATCACTCGTTTCTACTGCACGAAGTTCCAAAACGCACTTCCCGCGCGGACCCTGACATGGTTTATCGCGCCCGTCTATACCGCGCACATCTCCCTTAGAGGCCCGGATGAGACGCGCGAGCAGAGACGACAAGACTTCAGGATGAGTCTGAACGCATTCTTGGGGTTGGGGATTTTGCCGGCTATGAGGGAGAGTATTGTTAGAGGGACGATGGCTATGGCTGTGGCTTCTGGATTGTTCTCGCTGCAGGAGTTGAGAATGATGATGAAAGAAATGCTTATTTTCGGTCGGCGAAATGGGAAAAAGAAAGAAGAACGGATTTCGGCTTTGACCATCGATTTTGATCGTGCGGTGAATGACCCGGGGAATTCGAGTGTGGACATGCTTGCGAAGCAGTACAGCCTGCTAGAGATGGACGAAAAGGAGGGTCCAACATGACCAAGAAACACACATATCTGCTTTTGAAAGGGCTCTTGGACATTCACAATATCTATCTTACACTATCTATACATCTACGTCGAATTACTGTTATCCGCACAACTCCACGGACTCGTCCGATCACTCGAATTCACAATCCCCAAAATCGCCCCATACGTCCCTCCAATCGTAATAAACGTCCCCGCCGTAATCATAAACAAACTCATCCCAACCCCCAACCACCACTTCCAACCCTTCTCCGCCCGTCGGAAATTATCAAACAACCACATCATTCCCGTCGGCTGGAAACAAGTCACTGTCGCCAGCAGCGCACCCACAAGACTCAGCAATTGATCGAATACCGGTATTCCGGATCCGATTAGGTAGGCTACGATTGTGATTGTGAGGGTACAGCCTAGCCAGGCGATCCAGTGAGTTGGAGTGTTGGAGGTGAGGTGACGGGTTCCGCGCATGAAACGCATGAAGATTGTTTTTGCGGGCATGTGCACGAAGAGCATGCAGGAGGCTGTTAGGCCGGGGAGGGCGATTCCGTAGCATATCTTTTTCATGAGGGAGCCGGCGGAGCCGAGGGCGGGGGAGGCGACGTAGGAGCTGTGGAAGAGATGTTAGCGATGTAGACAGGATATTCTTTTTACAGCTGTTGACTTACCCGCAGTAGTAGTAGACCACGATGCCGATTACTAGGTATACGATCGTGATTGCAGATTGCGCGACGATTAAGCTGCGGGTGTACATTTTGGGATCTCTCATCTCTGCGTTGACAGAGAAGAAGGCCGGCAGGCAGGAGAAGGCGAAGACGATAGTGGAGACAGCCGAAATGCTTTCCGCGAAACTTGAATCGCCAAACACCTTGTAGTCGCTCTTCGTAACACCTGCGGGAGCGTCCGCGGGCTTGCCGTTCACACCCACGGCTATGGTGAGTGTGAAAATCGCGGAGAGGATTCCAATGACACCAGCCCAGGCGATCCAGGAGACTTTGCCCAGGGTTTGAATGCTACCGAAGCAGAATCCAATGAGGGCAGCTACGACCACGAAGATGGCTGTGCAGGCGCCATGCTCGGACAGAGAGTTGAAAGCGATGGAGATTGACAGCATGGCGGAAGCAGCGAGGAAGGTAAAGTCTGTTACGAGTCAGCAAACCAAGCCATCGTCTACATCGTCGGGATAATACTCACGCAGCACGAAAGCCCAGAAGAAGAATTCGCGTCCAACTCTACCGGCCATGATCCGCCCGGCATCGTCAATTCCGTACACATGCGAATGTCTCTGCTTGAACTGACCGACCATCCACGCGGCCCAGGTCGTCATGAAGGCTATCACAAGGATAATAATTACGCCAGGGACCAGGCCCAAATGATCGAAGGCTCCAGGAATTCCGAGGACACCAAGACCGACCTGGCATTTGAACAGAAGGACTACGGCGCCCATCCAGCCAACCTGGTGAAGTGTTAGCCATCGAATCTCTCTTCCTTAAGGAAAGTGTCGGTGGTACTGACATTGCGATAGTTGGGGCCATCCTTGGTGATCTCGCCAAAGACAGCATCCTGAGTTGTGTCGGTCGGTTTGACGCAGTCTTCAATCTCGCCCAAGTCGCTGGTGGGCACAGGAGCAAGCTCGTCCGGCTGCTGCTGCTTCTTTTCACCAAACATCCTCATTTATATCGCCCAGCAGGTGAGGTTGTCAGGCATAGGGCGTGAGAGTTGCGGAATGGTGCGACGAGGGACAGTGCAAAGTCTGTTACTCAAGAATATGGAGAATAAAAGGATCGTGCACACTATGATGAATTCTGTTACCTGATAGTTTGACGGTCGCCCATGGGGAATCTTCCCAATTCTGATGATGCGCGGCTACCGACGGTTCGAAAGTTTCGGGTCTTGGAACAGATATATGGGTCGTGATCCACTTCTGCTATCGCAGTATGGTAATTTTGTCATTTTGTGCGTTCAATGAGCGGTGACTTGGCTTTCTGCTACGCTTTGCTTGGATGATGATTATCTTCGAGAGCACGCCGGCGCGTTCAATGTTGCTTTGTAAACACGGTGAAGGCCTCGTAAAGTTGCATCTCCTGGAAAAGGCCGATGCTGTCCGTCCGGAGTGTTACCGCGACTTCTCCAAAGCGTGTCCGGCATCGCCTCGCACGAAACATGTCCAGCGAGACTGCTTTGCGAATCTTCAAAGGCCGCTCTATCTTGGCTTCTTGGCTTTGCACGTAGACGACGAAGCGTGTGCCGTACGGGGGAACTGATCTCACGGCCGGCTCGCAAGGCGTTGCCTTTTCGGGGGGATCTGGATGTCGTCAGTGCCGTTACATGAGATGGCAAGTTCTCTGTATCATTCCGGGGACGCGGAGCATGCAGGTACGATGCACGTCGTTGAGGTTGTTATTGGACGCGAAAAGCTGTGCCGCGACGAAGCGAGAGGAAGTCGGATGAAAGTTGATCCAAGTCAAAGCGCTTGGCTGGGGCACCCAACCGCGACTTCGAACTCCTCCACGACTACTACTGCCATGTCCCCTCTATTGCTCATACAGACACACTTCCACTCGAGAACTGAGATCTTAAGAGTAGACGCGAGGACTTTGACCAAGCGGAAGAGCGACGCCTCGACGGTCTGAGGGCACGACCCCTTCAGGAGAATCCCGCATCCGCTTCGCGCGCATTCATCGAACGTAGAGAGGAAATCACGCACCTGTTGCATGGACTCAAGAGATCTCGACATGGCCATATCGGAGCGACCGGTGGTTGATTGATTGAGGACATACACCCCTGGGCAGCGTTGAACAGATGGACTGGCATGCAGCTCTTGTTTCTGGACATAGACTGCGACAAGGCAGGGGCGTGGAGAACATTGCGACGATTTGCGGTCAGGACGACCTACGGTCTTTACAGTAGGCACTTCTTACCTACAGGCTCGATCCATCAAAGTCCCCTTCTTCCTGCTCTTGGCTATTATAAAGACAAGCCCGTTGACACCGACAGGACGTCGAGGTTGTATGAGTCTATCTTTAAGCATCCATACTGAAGCCTCTCAATTTGAAGACCGCTGTTTCCAGACGCCTTGAAAGAACCATCGGTCTAGGGTCTCACGACCTATCGCCAAGACCTAATTCGCGGCGTTGTTCTTGCAGATCTTATGGCTGTTTGGTCATTTGATACAGCTGTGGCTGGCTGGACTTCACCCGATTCACTCACTCAGCCGTCCGTGCATGACTAGGCGCTGCACTGTGGCATAAGGTTCAGATATCGAGGCGGCCTCATACATCTGGTTGCCTTCTTGCCTTGCTGCGCAGCGTGATGGCATCTAACATAGCCTTCCGGCGAGATGAACATATACCAGCACTCGCGTTTGCGTGATGACTCCTCGAGCTACATCGCATTCCTCTGCTATCGATGAATGCTGCTCAGGAACCCGTTGAGCTGCAGCTCCTCCAGCCAAACAACGCTGGGAGCAATTTGAAGAATGCCAACAGTGGACTGGCACAGCCTGCGCCGCCTCCGGCCGTTCCAGCTCCCGCATCAAGTGCTGCATCGTCCAATGGCAATGGCAATCGTCCTCCAATCCTACCAAAGCCGGCAAATCCTAGGTGGCCTCTGTCAACCTGGAAGAAATACTCAGAGTGGTGGCTCGAGCTCTTGGGAGCTTTGGCAAGCATCCTTTTACTAATTGGAATTGTGGTTTTTCTGGCAGAAATCGACGGATCCAAACTGGATGACTGGCATCTTGCCTGGCAGATTAAGCCACCGACTGTCATATCTTTGCTGGTGACTCTCTGCCGTATTACTCTGGCATTCTTCATCGCAGAAGGTGTGGGCCAGTTGAAATGGGTCTTCTTCGAGCAGCGACCGCACCAGCTATCGGATTTCAACGAGTTCGACGAGGCTACACGAGGTCCCTGGGGCGCGACTTGCTTCGTATGGCGCATCAATCGGCGTGCATTTGTAGCCTCTTTCGGGGCACTCATGGCTATACTCGTGCTGGCGATGGATCCATTCTCGCAACAAGTGCTTTACTATGCTGATAAGACAACAACTGTCCCCAACACAATCGCGACCATTGGCGCAGCCAATATATACGATAGCGGTGCCCTGAGATCGACCTTAGCTCTCGTTGACCCTACTCGTTCATTTCCATCCGGCGGACCTGCGACCTTCGGAAGCCCACCATCAAGTAATGGTCCTGCTACCTTCGGTGGAGGAAACATTACCGTGGCCAAGCTGAAGGATCCTGGTGCAAACACACCAGTAGGCAAGTCGTGCTCACTTCACTTTCAATGCACTCGCTGACGTAAGAGCAGTCGATAGCCAGTGCGCAGACACACTTATGGCACGGGCTGCTTATGGTGGGCTTTTCGACGCCGAAGTCCAAACAAAATCCACCTGCTCCAGCGGTAACTGTACATGGCCCTCTTTCAACACCCTCGGCATCTGTAGCAAGTGCACAGACATTACATCAGGCACGGTCATGAATTGCAGGAATGTTGCCAGTGAGCATGGAAATGGTAAAACTGAAGCAAGCTACTGCGGTCTACAGCTTCCTGGAACCAGCAACGCAAGTGATCCTTACTATCTGAGGACTAACGCTTGGGTCAAAGCCGAGTGCGGTGGCGGGGCGTTCTTCAATGGCCTGATCTGGTTGACAGCTGTGCGTGACAGACCGTCGCCGAACAATACTTTGCTCGATTTCGTGTCTTTGCGATATCCCAAAGATTACATCAAGTTCATGGACTGCCAAATGCCCAAACCGACGATCCACAACTGCACCATATCTTGGTGTGCAAAGACTTATCCTGGTACGAAATCCGTAAACGGCAAGCTAAACGAATCATTGGTACAAGAAACGGATCTGGTTGCTTTCAATCCAGCAAGACCAGCGTGCAGAAGCCTTGCTGATTTACGACCGCCATCTCGCGAAATGAATGTGACCTGGCAAGGTTTCGTACCACGGGACAAGGCATGTTCAAGTACCAAAGACAGCATCCACGACGGAGATGTGTATTGGATCAACACCTTCGATCATGCCATGACAGTCAATCTTCTCAACAGCGCAGTCGCGAGAAGAAATATGTCTCTTAATACCGGAGGAGGCACTTACGTTGGTAGCAACAGCATTTCTCAAGCTGAAGCAGCTATTATGACAGCGTTGTGGGACAACCATGGTGGTAACATCACTCAGACCCTGGCGGATGTCTCGGCGGCTATGACGAACCGCATCAGACAAGCAGATGGCTCTCACCAGATATATGGATCGACCACGAGCACAGTCACAGTCATCAAAGTCAACTGGTACTGGCTGATCTACATGGTAGCAATGGTCGGACTGAGTCTTGCTTTCTTCGTTATGGCCGTCATATTCGCAAGTGAGAAGAGCAAAGTGGTATGGAAGTCTTCAAGCCTCGCGGTATTGATGCACGGTCTCGAAGGGTTCGATCGAGCTGAGGTCAATCATCGAAATATTGACGATATGGACAAGGCTGCCAAAAATCTATGGGCTAAGCTTGAAACCAGTGAAGATGGGAGTCTGAGACTTTGTCGCCATTGAGCCTGCAAATTGACATGGAACCTGCCAGCGTGGACAGCACAGATCGCTCAATCAGCCTCTCTCATGACCTCGTCGACTCGAGTAGCAGGAGATAGTTCGGATGGATCAGCTGCGAGCAATTTTGCTGGCGAATTGAATTCCGCAGTAGCTTTCAATGACTATGATACAAACCTGAGGCTATATTACTGGTAAGGTCAATTTGTCATAGCATTACCGGCTTGTGGTCGAAAGCTCATCTGTAGAGCACGCAGGTACGATGCACTTGAAAGCTGTGCCGCAAAGAAGCGAGATCGGCAAAGTTGCTCCAAGCTGGTGCACTGCCTTGCAGCTTCTCGACCGTGACCTCAACCTCACCTCTACCATTGCTACATGTATCCATATCGCAGCCACCGCTTCCATATCATCTCGAAGATACGTGCGTTTAGACTGAACGCGAGTATCGCGACTACGCAGAGAGCCGACGTCTCAGCGATCTGGCTTCCACGCGACCTCAGGCCAATCCCAGAATGGGAGGTCACCTCACACGTCTCCGTCGAATATAAAGAGCAAGCCACGCATACTTTGCTTAGATGCAAGATTTTCGTACATGGCCGGATCGAAGAGATAGACGCTTGGGCCCAGGCCTCTACTGGAATGGTATGGAACACATCGGCTGGTATACGGCTCGACTGGCAGAGTGTCCACCTCCTTCGTACGGACAAGTAGATCGGCAAGAGGGTACGATGAGCCTAGTGACCCAACTCGCAGTGAAGACGAGCTATGATCATCGTCGCAGATATGACACCCATGTAGCGCAAGCTTCGTCGCTGTCAGCGCCAGAGTCGCTGCTCAAGAGACGGCGTATCGATACTGATTGGGCCTCACGATCGTATACTCGCACCTTCTGGCATCCACACTGGAGCCTCACAGTTCGAAGACCTCTTCTCGGACACGGGTCCGGAAGCTAGCCTGGAGCGGCTCACGACTAAGTCCCACTCCACCACAAAGTCTTGGCATTGCGGAATTATATTGCACAATTTTCTCAATTCCTCCACGTACGGCCACAGGAACATGAAAGCACGAAAACCCGTCCGCTCTTTCAGGTTAAGCATGTTACCGCGAGATTAGTACTGTAGTGCGTGAGCATACGGGAATCCCTCGTGCTGTACGTTTTTGCTTTGCTTCATTCTGCCCTGTCTTCACCGCTGCCCTCCTTCTTGTCTTCCCTTCATCTCCTTCATCCTCTTCTTCACCGATCTCTTTTTGCTTCCGGATGACCGAGACACCAGCGCTGATATGCAAGGAGCTTGCAGCTGAATTGACATATATGTGTCCCTGAATAGATCCATCAGTTCCGACGAATACCGCCTTTGAGGACGATACTCTAACGAATGCCAATCTTCGAAATCGACTGCTCTCACCTTCCAGACCTCCGCCTCACCCAGACCTTTCGAGACAACTAAGCAGATCAAGCAGAAGAAGAAGTAAGTAATTCAATTTATGGGTATATCTAATAAGAATGCCTCATTCAATAGGCGTTACAAAACCATCGCCATGCCGCACGTCCGGCGCAATAAGCATATACATATGAGAGCCCGCTCCTTGATGACCTATTCATGATTGGTCTCCTCCCAAAACCTATCACCAAAGGTAACCGCACTGCGGCATTAAATGCTCCAGAATCAAAATCCCGTATGACATCCACATATTCATGAGCATCTTCTGATGTCTACCGCCTGTTCAATCTGCCGCCTGTTCATTCTGTATGGCCTGTCCTTCCTTGCGGCTGCAATTTTGTATTGCTTCATCTGAGGGCCCTGGTAGCCTCACTCCATCGTCGTCAAGCCAGGCTGCTTGCTGTGGACTGCACCTTCAACTTTCTCAACCAAATTCAACGCACTGTCGTTCGAAAGCAGCTCAGCTCACTCAGCAGCTGCTGCGCTTTCATCCTTGTTCTTGCACTCTACGTTGACAACCCTGAGCTCAGGAAGTTCAGGTCTCGGTGTTTTCTGCTCGTCACTCGAATCCTCGATCACACCTCCAAGCGAACTCTTCCTCGACGCAGACGCACCTCCTCCGCCCATTACAACCACACTATTCGCAAAACTCGCCGCCCTCGAGTGAGCATTCTCCGGTAGTGGCTCCGCTGACACTGCAGCTGCATCCTCCAAAACACCAACAGTACTTTTCCGATTCTTACTCAGCTCGACAACGCGCGGCCGAAGAGGCTGTGCTGCAGTCTTACTGCTCGCTGCGCGTTGGACTCTCGTCCTCGCTCGACTGACACTAACCTGCCGTGCAACCGAGACTTGGACAATTTGTCGCTCCAGATCCTCGGGGGATTTGACGCGAGGATATGAGTCTGCCCGGGAAGATTCGTTGGACTTTGCTGCTGCTGGAGAAGCGGCTTTGGAGGTGATCATGTCCCATGATGGCTCAGTGCCCCCGAGAACGCGCTTGATGGATTCGGTATCCGTGCAAGTTGTGATGGTCGTAGGTGTTCCCGGTAGTGACGCTTCACTGTAAAATGCTGAGTCCGGAGACTCCGGCGAGCTCTCGGTTTGTTGCTCTTCTTGTTTCTGTCGCATGAATGCTGCCGCGATCGGCGAAAGAGCACCAGGTGGAGCGGTCTTTGATCTTAGAATCGGCCGTGGTCTGTGAACGGCTGTCGTGGGACCCTCGCCTGTATCTTTAACTTCATCTTCCTTGCCTTCCACCCGTATGGACAGCGGCCTGGTCAAGTGAGGCGATGTCATTGCTCGCTTCACGCCGGTACTACTAACATTGACATGCAAAGAATCGTTGCCATCTCGCCCCTTGCTCGATTTGCTCCCCTGTAGCTTGCTCTGGCGTCTCTCCAGGAGGGAGGGCTTCGGCTCATCCGACAGCTGTTTTGCAAACATGACACTGTACCTTGGAAACTCTGGCGCAGGTATGTCGAGATCAAGTCGCGGCGATCGGACGGAAGAGAGTACATTGAAACCAGAGTCCTTGTGAGACATTGGCGAGTCATGCCTCTCTTGTCGTTCATGAACTTTGAAGATGTCCTCAGACGCTCGCCAAGGATTGGGAGACTTTGAGCGAGGCGGCGATATGGTTTCTCGTTTCAGCGCTTTACCTTTCAATGCTGGCATGAACGACGTTCTGTTTGTCTCACGTCGTTCTTCTAACCTCGACTGCGGGCCACTGAGGGAAGAGTTGCGCGAGTGCCCTCCCCGAAAGACTCCAGGGCTGGGAGTTCCTAGGCAGGATAGTGGTGTCTCTGGCCGTCCAGGAAGATCAAGCGCGGAAGAATCGTATGGTATCGTAGTCACCACTGTCGTTTCTGGCTTGACTTTGTAGAAAGGCTCCTCCTTTTTCGGCCGGGATGTTGCACGAAAGACGCTGGCAAAGGTCCTCCAGCTTGACTTCTTTTTGCGCTTCGATTCAGGGCTGGTATTGGCAGCAACGTCTTCCTGCTCGGGAACCGCTGGCGGAGGACGATCTGGTGGTGGCCGTTGGAGGACGCGACTATTGAGATGATCTGCTGTGTACGATCGTCCCCAAGTCGGCGGAGCTTTGCTCGGCGAGCCAATTGCAACACCAATGCGAGGTGAGTCGTCGTATGGGAGTCCCAGTGGTGATTGATGGACTGTCGCACTGCGAGGCATCGCGCGAGGTGCAGGCGATGGAGCACGCTGGAATGAAGCACTTCGCGGCGGCAGACGCGGCGAGGGTGTCGGGAAGTTGAATGTGTCCAGCCCCGTTCGATACTCAATGACCTGTCCCGTACGCTCCAAATCTCCAAGACACTTGGGATGTTCCGCAGCCAGAAGCTCAGCAGCTTCCCTCGCAGCATCATTTGTGCGAGCTTTCGCAGAAGAGCTCCGCTTCCGCCTCTTGTCGATACCCGCTGATTTCGGTCGTCCTGCCATGCTCTTTCGGTGTTCCTCGACCGCCTCTTCTATGTTATCGAAGATCTCGCGCTGAGGCCCAACAGTAGTCGCAGGGTCTTTATGTCCTCTGTCCCTGATGGAGTTGTTCTTCCGAAGGCGGTTTGAGCCAGAACGCTGGAGGAAACCCATATTGGCTGTCGATCCCAAACAATAATCTGCGGCAGGAGTGGTTCGCAGGTCCTGTCTGCAGGGAACAGATCGCGATTGTGCCTGTTCGATAAAGTTGACCCCGGCTTGTCGAGCTTGTCGGTTTCAAGGTCGTTTAGAGGTGGTTGTTTATATTTTCCCTCGTATCTCGTTGGTAGACATCAACATGAATGAAAGTCAGTATACACCGCTCTTCCCGAGAGCGGCGATTGTTATGAAGTTAATGCGATGCTTTTGCAAAGGAGCGACGATGAAACAAAAGACTGCCCAAAAACCGGTTGTCAAGGTTGTCAGCTGAGGTCAAACAAAAGTAGAGGAAGTCTTGGAAGAAGAGAAGAGAGGCCGGGTGCTCCAGTGGACTTGGAGAACCCGCCGCGCATAGACGAAACCGACACTGTGGAAAGGCTCCAATGCAGTGCGGAAACGCCTAGCCAAGGAGGAGAGTGTGTAATGGAAATGAATGAAAGGACCCCATCATCACCATCACCGGCCACGCACAGCAGACCGCCGGGAGTCCACAGGAAGCCGCACCCGGCATCCTAGTCGCAGTTTGAGAGATGGTTCCCTGCGCGAAATCTTGTAAGGCTGTCGCGGGATGCCATCCCAGGTCGTTCAGACGCGAGTCGAGCTTTCGTGGTTCCTACCGCGTGTGCTGTGTCATCCGAGGTGCATGAAGGGGCACATCCCATTCGTCAGGGCGATAACGAGGCCCTCCAGATTGGTCGAGTGCAGGGCATCGCGGCGGACAGAGATGCTGTGTTGGCAGACGGGCAGCGATTGCAGCAACTTCCGCAGCAGCCAGTAATTTGTGTCTGAGGTAGAAAGCTGAAGCGCGAAATGCGAAACACGCGGCGCGCCGCAACCTTGTCGGACGCTTGGACTTCTGCACGTGATGAGGTATGGCTAGGATGGCAGGCCGTAACGAAAGGCAGCATGAAAGTATATAGAAACGGCATCATTTGCCCACTGGTTGGACGCACCGAATTGCTTCTGAGACTTGACTGCTGTCAGTCAACAATGCAACTGTGCAGTCGCAACTCCAAAACCCCTGGACTGCATCAGGATGTCCTTGTTACCAGACTGTCAGTCCCGATGCTCTGGTGGTCGCGGATCTGTTTCAATCTCTGCCAAACCACTATTTCCATCTCGGTGAAAATGCCTATGACGAGAATAGCTCATCACAGTCCGTTGCTCGCCTTCAAGATGGGTCTCGATCCCCTTAGCTTCGATCCGACGAACAGCGTCCTTGTCCCACTCAAGGTTCTGATACTCTTGTTTCTCCTGGGAATCGGTCGTTAGTCCAAAGAGGCAGACCTGTTTCAGATTGCCAAAGCGCTCGTCTTCGACGAAATCTGCCACTGCGCGCAATATCTCTCCGCGTTGAACAAAAGTCCCCGTGTCTCTGGAGGTGACAGATGCACAGAGCCCGAGCTTTTCTAGTGAGACTGGGAACATCGTCGTCAGATCCGCCACTTGGACGGACTCTTCTCCAGAGATACCGAGGTCTTCACGGGCAGTTGGTGTGTATTCGGGGCGAAAGTTGATGCCCTCGTTACTATGGCCATGAAGCAAGTACTTGACTGCAACGCGGTCAAGCTCTTTGAGGTTGGGAAACTTCTGAACGAGGCTGCCATCCAATAGCCCATCGTATTTATCCAATGACAGCAACTCTAGCTTCTCACCATGCTGCTTTAACAATGTGCGAACGACATCATCGTAGTCGGCATGCAGTGAACCAGCACAGACAAAGCTGCGCAGCTTAACAGGAGCCTGAACAATCTTCACCCAATCCTGGAGAGAGATTTCGACACAAGAGAAGGCTAGATCTTTGACCCGAGAGCTCTTCGGAGGCAGATTGTATTCGGGATCGGGTTCGTCTGTGTATCCCAGCAGTGTTAGATTCAACACTTCGATATTTGGCAGTAAGAACAATGGAGCCACGGTCGAAGCTGGTGCGTAGTAAGCGTCGTGAGGATGTCGAAGGCTGGTAGAATTGCAAACAGACACCATTCGCAGGGACTGAAAGCCAGCTGGCCAATGGAGACCGTCTTTAAGGTTGTCGTAGACACTCCTGATCGACTGCGCGAGGAGACCGAGTGGATCGCTGTCGTGAAATTCACTGCTTTGCCAAGAATCATACCTGTTCCATTATCAGCCATGAACATATTGACGCTAGCATAGAGATGAGAGTACGAACGCCATGAAGTTGAGTCTGTCCAGCTTTGGCGCAAGGGCAAACAACATGCCTTTGAGAGGCTCGTCGGACCCTTGTCTGATCCTTGAAATCCACGCTTCCGCGGCATTAGATGGTAAACGTAGCGACTCCGTCAGGATGGAGTGGAAGCTTTCATATTCTTCTGCGGTGAAGAAGTCTTCGCGCAAGGCAGAGTGGTCCTCTGCTGGGTCGGGCCAATTTGGATCTTCCTCGATGTCGTCTTCCATGAGCGGTCTGCCGTAATACCAAGTCCAGGTTGTCCACTTCGCCCACTCCGGGCGCAGTCCCCAAGACTCAAAGGCTCTCAGGTGCCATATAGCATCTTCTTGGTCGAGAGCGAGCCGGAGAAGCTTTGGAACTGTCAGAGGTAGACGATCATGCTGAATTCGATATCTTGTAGCATCTGCTTTAGCTTTATCCAGACGACTTGAGACTATTCGGTGTGTCTCCTTGCAGGCCAGTGCAAAGTCGAGGAGGTCATCGACGGGAATGAAGTCTGCAATCCACGCGAGGAGCTCTTCGGGGATTGTCACAAGTGAAGTTTGTGGCATCGTGTTTAAGGGAGAGAGATCGATTGAAGGGCGATCGCAAGGATATTGCAATGATCTAGCCTCTATACATTGCCACCTTGGAGTGGACTTGTGTAGGCAGAAACCGGTGTGCATTGAGGATGCAGCCAATGAGTGGGGCTCGATGTCAGTCAGCCCCAGCGCCAATGTTCTGCCTCAGGTTAGCATTAGGCGTGGCGTGTCAGCCAGCATGAACAAAACGAGGCCTCTCTCATATGGCGAGTTAGTAGACAAGTATACATCTACATTTGCCTCTGGAGAATCTGAGAGCCAGCCCCTTGCATATTCGTGGATTTCCTGGCCAAGAAGAAAATCAGTCGTTCGAGGCCATTGTGAGACGTCGACACAATAATGCCGATACTGCAGACAGCCGACTTGAGATTCTTCTTCTTCACGGTCCCAGTAAACCAGGCATCCGATTCAGAGGGTGCATGTGAGCTTGTGTGAGGTTTTGTTACTCGATGCAAGCTGTGAAAGTTCATCTCCTGGTCTCAAGAGTAAAGGAGGGTTTTCAACACTGTGCGTAATATACAGCACGATTGCGAACCTTTCGTACCAGAGATGATACTCCCCGAGTCATTCGCCATCCTCTTCTCTCACTTCCACGCTCCTCCCTTACTCGACGACAGCCAACAACTCCTCTCTCTTCGGCACATGGATCCATCTTCTCTTACACATCTTTCTGCACTACTTCCTCCCCAGGGCATGTACAGCGCATCTGCCAAGCCGGCGTCCTTGTCACTCCAATATGGCTGACCTTCTCCGCCTCTCCACGCCTCCACAAAAAGAAGAAGCACCCCAGTCTTCTCCTCACATTGTGCATTGCCCTGGGACGCATTGCAGATGTACTCCTGCAGACGCAATCTGAGTCGAGAAGTTGCTTCCAGAGGCAGTTTGACCGAGCTGTATGAGTCGCGACGTGAAGCCTGCAGTTCGGAAGTGCTCTGCAGTAGCCATTACTGATATACGCGACTAGAGAAGGGAGGGCCCTGTACACCAGCAGAGACTAGCCGTGCCTGAGGATGGCTCATAGCGACCCGAGTTGCCGCAATCCGAGGTGGAGCTGAATATCCATACGGTGGTGACGGCAATCGCAAAGCGTGCCCGGTGCCCGATGGAGACCGACATCCGGTAGAGCCTCAAGAAGCAGGATCATATCGACTGATGCGAATTCGACTTGTCCATGGAGTGGCAAGTCCATGTCATAGTAACCGGCTCGAACATTACTCCGCGGCTGTTGCTTCCAGTACTGCTCTGCCTTGCTGCAGAACAATCTATCATCCATTGAAAATTAGGGCTACCCTGTACTCCTCAAACCTTCTCGCTCTGACCTGTCCTCGCTCTTGCTACCGACAGACACTTCCTAGCAGAGTCTTTCTCTCGTACCGACATTGTTCCATCAGAAGCTGCGTGAACAAGAATGGCGGACTTCCCAACTCGTGAGACAGTTCCTCTCCCTACACTCGGCAAACGAAAGACTCGCGGAGAGGAAGATGTTCGTCGTCGGCTTGGCGCACCCATCCATTCAGAACGACATGTGAAAGTCATTTGCGTTGGGGCTGGAGCGAGTGGTCTTTTATTCGCGTACAAGATCCAACGGCATTTTCAGAACGTGGAGTTGATCGTCTACGAAAAGAACGAGCAAGTCTCTGGAACATGGTAAGTGATGAAGATGTCGAAGTCATCTGCGTCATGGGAGGCATCTGCTGATGAACGATTAGGTGGGAGAACAAGTATCCCGGTACGATCATTGAAAGTCCAACGTGCTGAACACACAGAGCAGTGGCTGACCTCTGAATTACTGCAATCAGGATGCGCATGTGATGTAAGGGAACAGATTCGCTAAGCTTGGGATGGGCATTGACACTGCAGACAGGTTCCTTCGCATAATTACACATGGAGCTTCGAACCGAAGCTGGACTGGAGCGCTGTGTATGCAGGATCAGGCGAGATCTACAAATACTTCAACGACTTCGCCGCCAAATATCGACTGCATCAATACGTACGGACTCAACATCAGGTTACCGGAGCTTTCTGGAATGAGGAGCGTTCTGCTTGGGACGTCACGGTGACCGATTTGGCATCAAAGTCTGAGATCCACGATCAGTGCGATATTCTCATCAACGCATCTGGCATATTGAACAACTGGAGATGGCCCGCGATACCTGGTCTCTTCGATTACAAAGGAACTCTCCTTCACACCGCCAACTGGGATGAAAATGTCGATCTCAGGGGCAAGCACGTTGGTCTCATCGGCAATGGGTCTTCTGGTATTCAAGTTCTGCCTACGATTCAACCGCACGTCAAGCATGTAACAACGTTCATTCGCGAGCCAACTTGGGTGTCTCCCGTCCAAGGTCTAGAACAGCATGTCTTCACCCCTGAAGAACGGAACGACTTTGAGACGAAGCCAGGAGCGCTCACAGAGTATCGAAAGAAGATTGAAACCGGCCTCAATGGACAGTTCGCGTTGTTCCTGAAGAACTCGAACGTCAATAACGAAACGCACGACTACATGACACAACAAATGAAAGAGAAGCTGAAGGATGCCGATGACTCGCTTGTATCTAAGCTGATACCAGAATGGAGCGTTGGGTGCCGCCGCCTCACCCCCGGCGTGAACTACCTGGAATCCCTCACAAAGCCCAACGTAACAACAATCTACGGCGAGATCGAACGCATCACCGAACGAGGCTGCGTCTGCGACGATGGCAACGAATACCCCATCGACGTCCTCATCTGCGCAACAGGCAAGCCTCCCTCCCACCCATCCTCATCCCATCCCACCAACTAACCTCCCCTTCTCCTCCTCCAGGTTTCGACACGACCTTCAAACCCCGCTTCCCCCTAATCTCCCCCACCGGCACCAACCTCCAAACCATCTGGTCCTCCTCCCCCGAATCCTACCTCGGCCTCGCCGCCCCCAATTTCCCAAACTACCTCATCTTCCTCGGCCCCAACTGCCCCATCGGCAATGGACCCGTCCTCAGCGCTATCGAAGCCCAAGCCGATTATATCTGCCACCTGATCGACCACTACCAAACCCATAACATCAAAACGTTTTCGCCGAAACAAACTGCCGTGGAGGATTTTATCGCTTTCAAAGATGAGTATATGAAGAGGACCGTATGGGCGGATCCGTGTAGGAGTTGGTATAAAGCGAACATGGCTGATGCGCCTATTACTGCGTTGTGGCCTGGTAGTACGCTGCACTACATTGAGGCTCTTGGGGAGGGGCCGAGGATGGAGGATTGGGAGGTGGATTATGAGGGGAATCGGTTTGGTTGGTTGGGGAATGGGTTTAGTCAGACGGAGGTTGATGAGAGTTGCGATTGGGCGTATTATATTAGGGAGGAGGATGATGGGGGGTGGTTGAGTAGGAGGAAGAGGAGGGAGGCTAGGACGGGGCATGGGACGGTTACGAGAGGTGCTAGTGTCAACTTTACTGGCAAGGAGAGCAAGATCTGATCGGAGATGAGGGGCACGTGGAGAAAATGAGTATCAGGTATGGTAGACAGCACGATACAGACACAGTATACTACATCATCATTCATCCACCCTTTCCATAATTCATTCATACTGCGTTCATAGTTTAGACGTCCATTTAGCTTCATGCGTCGCTTTCTTCGTCTTAAGCCAAACACTGTCGAATTCCCTTTGCGCAGAGTCAAACTAAGATTGTTCGATTGATCGCAGATGTAGCTCCGACAGAATAACCGTTGGCTCTTCGCCCAGCCTATGGTATAGTATATATACACATGACTTCTCAGAACGCATCTTTCTTCTCCGAAATCAGCCAATACCATGATACTGACTACCGTTGCGTCGTCAAGGTGCCAGTGAGCGTCGGGGAGAGACACCTCGCTCGTCTAATTGCACCTATATCATTCAAGTGTTAGCACTACACACCTGCAACAAGTGGTGGCAACGTACATCAATATCGACCTGCATCCTAAATGAGGAACCATAGGATAAAGGCGAGACTAAAGAGTCTTTTTAGCCTCGTTGGATCTATATGACTACTGGTAATAATAAGGGGGCCTTGGGCCCTGACAAGGTCTCATCCCCTCTCCCATCTCTCTCATTCTTTCTCCTACTGCACCGTAAACCCCCCATCAACAACCACCTCAGCACCCTGCATAAAACTCGCCCCCCTCCCCGCCAAAAAACACACCACATCAGCAATCTCCTCCATCTCCGCTAACCTTTGAGCAGGCACCTTCTCAATCTCCTTCCCCATCGCCTCCCTCACTGTATTACTCTTCAGTAAAGGAGTCCCCACATACCCCGGACAAACCGCATTAATCCTTATATTATGCGGAGCGTACGCCACCGCATCCGTTTTGGTGAGGCCTAAGACTCCGTGTTTGGATGCGGTGTATGCCGCCGCGGGGGTGTTGGGCGAAGAAGCGACGAGGCCGAGCATACTTGCGATATTGATGATGGTTCCTCTTGGACTTCGCACATCCTCGGGATCAAGGGGTTGTTGAGAGAGCATTTGCAAGATTTGACTCCGTTGGCAGAGCCATAGACCCGAGAGGTTGACGTCTAGGACGCGCTTCCAGTCTGAGAAGGGGACTTCATGGGTATGTTTTGGGAGGCCGCCGATGCCGGCATTATTGATTGCTATGTCGAGACGGCCGAATGAGGAGACGGTGGTGGAAACGGCGGATTGGACGGAGGGTTCTGATGCGACGTCTAGTTCGATGGGGAGGACGTCAATGGATTTGTGTTGGGATTTTAGGCTATCGATTGTGGTTTGGAGGGAGGAGGGACGGATGTCTGCGAGGGCGAGGTGGCGGATTCCTTGGGAGGCTAGGGCGTAGGCGACGAATTGGCCGATGCCTTGAGGAGATGGTGTTAGAATGGAGAAGTTCTATATTGTTGTTTCTCGATGGATTCAAGAACGACGATGGTCCCTTGTACGACTGAGTACTCACCTGATCCAGCTCCTGTGATGAAAGCTGATCCCTTGAGTAATGAACTCATGCTGTAATCCTACTCTAGACTACTCGGCCCCGATCAACAATGTGCCTTGTCCGTCTACGGTCGTGACAGCACGCCCGGAAGTTTATCTCAGACCGGGCGGATTGTTCCATTCGTGCCTTGTTGCTTGTACAGACTTCAAAGGCTTACAGACCTGCCGTATCGCCCCACGAACGGAATCCAGAAACGCTTCCTGAGGCGTCCCGAAAAGCTTCAGAGATCAGCAATGCAACTACGCGGCGTGTGGATGTGCTTTGCAGTGATCCATTGATGCTCGGTTACAAGCTCCGACAGCAGGAAGATCTCTTGCAGTGCTCAGGAAGTCATCTGCCATCCAGTCTACAGCCGTCGTACATTGTGTTCCGGCCTCAAGACTCAAGCAATGTAGTACAGGACGGAGAAACGAGTCAGGTGTAGTGGTGGAGGGAGAAATACTGACCGGCAGACTTTCTCCGGGCCTTGGTTCCCCAGACTCCCAATATGCACGCGCCGAACAAGGTTCAGATCGGCGACAAAGTTGGAATCCTCCGGTCGACGTAGCCTAGCCAGTGCCGAGCACATGCAACGGCAACCTCGTGCACACTCGCTCAGTCACTGCCGATGACACTGTCCTGCAACGCAATGTATTCGTGGCTTCGAAGGATGGCATTTACTCCGCCGGTCTTTGCGGCACGCTGGTCCGATGGCTGAGAGGAGCGTCGAGGAGCTATTCGTATGTCTCCAAGGCCTGACGGGTCTAGATGGAGGGCGATGTGCGTTGTACGTTTACAACAGGCCCTTCCTGGGTCAAATTCCTGAAAAAGTCTTGACGGCCGCGTTCTAAAAGGCATCCCAGCAAGACGTGAAGTTGAGATTGGCGTCGGCACTCGAGTCAGGTGTTAACCTTGTGGAAACTTTGCACCAGCATCCAGCATCATGTATGAAGAGAGCAGGGGCCAGGTTGAGAAGGTCGAAGACATCGAGACCGAAGTAATCTCAAGGCCTGAAGACGATGCGGTCATCCAGACGGAAACGTTTGCAGTCAAGAAAGAAGCGTTGGGGACAGACTTGCCTGCGAAGTATTGGTCTTCGCCAGGCTTCATCGGGACCGTCATCGCACTGTGCCTGGGTAATATTAGTAACTACGCCAGCTGGGTGAGTGTTGGCTATTGCGAGCATCGAACATCGCAACATGGGCTAATCTTCTAGGTCCAACCATCAAACTCACTCACGGTGATCAACGAGTCGATTGGGCCTTCAGACAACATTTCATGGGTTGCGCTGGCATACACCCTAGGACTCTCAGTAGGTAAGTGCATCGCACCAAGCTCTTGCACGGTCGTCAGGGCTGACGACAACGAAGGCTTCTTGATCGTTGGCAGAGTGAGTGCCCTCGGATGAGAGAGCGACCACCGGTCCGCAGGCTGACAGCTATCCCGAAGCTGAGCGACATATTTGGAAGGCGATGGTCTGTCGATCAATAGCTCAAAAGTGGCGTGATGTTGTCGATTAACCGTTCCTGTGTAGGTTCTTCATCGGCGGTAACTTCCTGGCCCTCATTTGCGGAGTACTCGGTGCCGTGGCTCAGAACATCAACACTCTTATCGGAGGAAACGTACTTGGAGGTCTTGCTGGTGCCGTCCAAATCTCATTCACAGTCGCAATAGCAGAGCTCGTGCCAAACAAGCATCGTCCGACATGGATTGCCGTGATCTTTTTCAGTTCTGTGGAGTTTGCAGCCTTTGGTCCTGAAATTGCCCAGTTGCTAGTGGCCAATACCTCAGCTGGTTGGAGGTGGAACTATTACCTCAACATTATCGTGGCTGGCCTTGCAGTAACGCTGTTCTTCTTGTTCTGTGAGTCGGTTGATGAGTTGCGGTATTGGCAAGGCTGATTGTCATAGACCACCCTCCGACATTCGACTTGCTTCATAGCAATCGATCGAAAGTCGAGCAGCTGAAACGGCAAGATGCATTTGGCTTCATTCTGTTCACCGGAGGGCTTCTCTTATTTATCATGGGTCTGTCTTGGGGAGGTACCGTGTATGCTTGGAAGTCCGGTGAGTCGGCTGCAGCGTTTTGGACAAAGATTGGCGGCATGCTGACCTGGTTGCAGCGCATGTGGTTGCCACGATTATAGTCGGCTTTGCAGCGCTGGTAGTGTTCGTCCTCTGGGAGTCTTACGGTCATCGAGGCGATCCTCTCCTGCCACTGCACCTCTTCAAAGCAAGAGGATACCTCGCCATGGTGATCACCGCCACGGTGGGGAGCTGCGTTTACTACTCCATGAATGTCATATGGCCACAGCAGATTGCTTACCTGTTCGGCGGCTCAGCGATCCACAGAGGGTGGCTGGCATGTGTGGTGGGTGCTGCATGTCTTGTTGGACAAGTCTTGGGTGCTGTGCTGTGCCGATACATCAAGAGAAGCAGATGGATCTTGATCGGCGGAACTCTTTCGCTTGTAGCATTTGCTGCAGCGATGGTCACCATTGGACCTGGACAAGAAGCGAAAGGCGTCGGATTGATGTTCATGGCATGTTTCAGTGTCGGAATCATCGAGACGTGCAGCCTCGCTCTCGGTAATTAGTGCCCTTGATATGAACGACGAGACGCCGTGCAAGGCTGACTTGAGACACAGCGCCACTCGCACTGCCTTCCGAAGACATTGGAGCTGCGTTGGGCGCATTGGGCTCGATCCGGTCCGGAGGTGCCAGTGTAGCGACAGCCATCTACACGACCATTTTGAACAACAAGCTGGCAACGTACATGCCACAGTACGTGACTCCAGCTGCGATAGATGCAAGTCTGCCGGGGTCCTCAATTTCTGCACTGCTGGCCGCAATCAGCACCGGAGACGTCTCCAACGTGCCAGGCATCACGCCAGCAATCACATCTGCAGTCGATGCGGCCAGCGGGCAAGCAGCGGCGATGTCGTTCAAGTACGTGTGGTACGCGGTATGCGCGTTTGCCGCTTGCGCAGTGATAGCGGCTTGCCTGACGATTGACTATGGCCAGTACTTGGATGATGATGTGGCGAGGAAGCTTCGAGGGCCGACAGTTAGCGGGAAGGAGCACACGGCGAAGAATGATGAAAGATAGCGAGGGCGAGATGTATGGCCAGTGGTGCAGTCGATAGCTTGGCGGAGAGTGTAAGACAGTAGTTAGAGCAACCAGTGTAGTCCAGATGGGCCGAGTTCTTCGGCGAACCCGAGAATTGAAAGGCGCAGCGTGGCTGCCATGAGATCGTCGCGTGAAGTCATGTACCACCCCCAATGTCTGTCGCCAGCCTAGCAGGCCGGTATCTCACGGCATAATGAGGCTGATGGTATTGGCGATGACTGGTAAATCCGCTGTTGGTGGTGTTGGTGTGGCGGAAAAGAAGGAAGGTTTCCCCTTTGCAGGCAGCATTTGCGGGTCAGGCTCAGGTGCGGTGTCGCCCTGGAACCTCTCCGCTCAGAACCTGGACGCCACTGCGATCCACATCGGGCCCAAGAAAGCGAAGCCGTGCGGAGGGTTCCTTGTCGTGTTCATCCGGTCTGGCGGCGGCCAAGTGTCCAGAGATGGTCAACGAAGGGGCACGTCAATGATGCTGATGAGGCTGAAAGACATGGCACATACGGAGCCGAAGAGTAGAGTTTGATGCCATAGACGAAAATGGCTACTCTGGCTTCTGGAAGACAATGAAACGAAAGTCTGTCGCTGTCCGGACCACTCATCATCATTAGCCTCCCATGAGCTTGGCACTGCTAGCGGGGTTCTTCTTGACTCGAACCTCGCCTCAAGACTCCTCCGCATGATCGTGAGTGCATTCGCTGCGCAGTGAGTGGATGGCAGTGGGCGTGAGCTTTCTTGTGAGCAGGCGTAAACAGGGTCTGGCCTACATGCATGCGACGCAGCGATCGTCAGGTTTGCGGTGCGGCCTGGCATGGACTGCATGGACGTGTCTTTGAGCTGTGCCGTACTGGTGTGCATAATGAGTCCGGACTGCCGCGTCGTCCGCTGTGACCGTGTCAGTCTCCTTTCCACGTCGGCTCACCTCTCACCATCCGTCAACCCACTGTCCCAGGAATTCTCTGCAGTGCGACAGCCTACCCTCAAGACACCGGAGGCAAAATGCAGAACATGACACACGAAGCGGGTGTCCAGTCGGCCTCTGCGATACCCGGTTACGAGTCCCAAAACCAGCAGGATAGCGAAGCCAGTGGCAGCACCAAACGCCAGAAATCCCGGCACCGGGCGTCCATTGCCTGTGCGACTTGCCGCGAGCGGCGAATACGGGTCAGTCTTGTCTCCTGAAACGTGTCAACCGACGGTACAATTGATTCCTGAGGCAGTGTGTCGTCCCACCAGGGAAGTCTGAATGCCTCCAATGCAAGCGGGCTGGCACCGACTGTGTCATCAAGAACGACGATGAGCGACGGCGACCTATATCAAGAGCATACATGAGTGCCCTGACAGACCGAGTGTCACTCTTGGAGTCTATGCTCAAGGACAAAGGTGTCGCTGACATTCCGCCTGCTGTCTACCCTCCCAAGACCACCAGGGGCAGCCTACATGCAGATGGAGAGGACTCACCCGTTCGGCAACCCCAGCCTCAGAATACGCTATCGAAGAGCGAATCTGGTGACCCTGAAGATCCCAGCCCCAGAAGTAACCAAGATGAGAGCACTCAGGGCTCTAATGTAGGGTCTGGCGCCAGTATCCACGAACGCAGTGACCGGGAAGGTAGTAGTACTGGAACTCCAATTGACGACAAGAATCAAGGTCTCGTCAACAGACTGCTTTCTACCAGAGGCCATCTTTCCTTCGACCAGCTCTCAGGCCGACTGAGATTCTACGGTGGCACAGTGAATTGCCACATCTTTTCGGATCTGGAAGTCGACGATGGCAAAAGCCAACGAGAAAGCGCTGAGCAGGCCCGCCGAGCAGAGAAATGCATTCGGACTTTGCCAATCGAGACTCACGACTACTTGATGCAGCTCTTCTGGCAGCATTACAACTCAGTCCTACATGTGGTCCACGAAGAGGCTTTCAATGAAGAGCGTGAACAGGGCCGATCTCAATTCTATTCGGGGTTTCTGCACGTCTGCATTCTGGCTATGGCCTATCGCTTTTCTGACAAATCTCGTCCGGATATGCAGCGTATCGCGTTGCCAGACAGGGAAAGCACTTTACATCGGGAAGCTAAATACATGCTGGATCTGGAGCTGGAACGGCCTGGAGGCATTCCATCTATTGCAGCACTATTAATCCTGGGTGACTCTGAGGTCGGAGTGGGACGAGACAATGTTGGCTGGATGTACGCTGGGATGGCTATGCGACTATGCTACGATTTGGGCCTGCAATTGGACAGTAGAAATGCTGGACTGTCTCAACGTGAAATGGATATACGAAGGATGACGCTCTGGGCTTGCGTCATCTACGATCGATACTGGTCTCTATTTCTTGGACGGCCTCTCGCGATGAAGAGCGCAGACCTGGAAGTCTACTCATTGACGAACCAGTTTGAAAGATTGGGCACCTGCTTTCCTGCCGGCGAAGAGAAGAGTCTCAACACCAAGATTTACGAAGCATTGATCGAGCTAATGGAGATCGCTGGCAAGATCGTCGAGCAAGCAGAGTTTCGGAAGAGCCACGATACTGCTCAAGGCCCGGATCAATCAGCCTACTTCAAGATGGCAGCGCTCGACCGGGAGCTGCATACTTGGGCGTCGCGTCTGCCACTGGAGCTACGTTATACTGAAGAGAATCGCGCCTACGCCCCGCTCTCTTTCTATCTGCTTCACGAACAGTACCACGCTGTTCTGATACTTCTGCATCGACCTTTCGCACGTTACGACGACCCTGGCAATGGAGAACCTGAGGAGATCAGCGCCCTGGACAGCCACTTCTCAAAAGCTAGCAGATCGATCTGCACCAAGTCTGCGATCTCCATAGCTCGTATCTTCTGGCAGCATCGACAGAAGTTCGATGGCAAACAAATTTTCTGTACAGGAATGCAGCATGCTGGCGCAGCGGCTACAGCACTGATAGCTGCCTTGGCATACATACCAGATGCTGCAGAGCGCAACAACAACATGCAATATCTTGAGGTACTGCATCTTGCCTTACAGGACATGGCACATGCCTATCAGCCTGCAGAGCGAATGGCGGCCGTCTTGAACGCAGTCATGATCGAGCTGCGTGGAGGTCCAATCAGCCCAGTCAACATTACTATACCTGCTCGACGAGGCAGCACTAGCCTTGAGGCTGAGCGAGGCGCATTGAAGCGGAGGCAGACAAGTCGATCAAACTTGCAAGCAAAACAGATGCTGCCACCTCCGCCAACAGCACAGCGGCAACATCGAGCGAGCGATACAGGGTCTGACCAGAGCGTCGTCTCGCAGCCGGCACCATTGAATCCATCCGACTATGTCATGGTGACACCTCGTACCGAAGTGCCTCCCTGGCCTGTATCCCATCCTACTCACGACAACATTCAAGCTCATGCTATGCTCCCAACACCTAGCTCCGTGCATATGGAGTCACCTGACAGCAGGTTGGACTGGATGCATGCTCATCCTCCAGGGCATGAGTTCTCGCAGGTACCTACGATGGCAGGAATCCCAGGCCTACCGGAAGGCGATTTCGGACAGCATCCAGACTTTCTGCACGGCTTACCTTCAGAAGAGGACTGGAACAGATGGCATGCTGGCGCTGGAACGGTAGATGTCTCTGCGGATCTTGATGGTTTTCCTCCTCGTGGACGGTATGCCTCAAACTTCAACAGCCCACCGATGGGCGGCATAATGAACGGATAGAAGGTACAAGATGTGGCATAGACGACAACGCTCATGTGGGGTTTACGAATCTGCTATAAAGAGATACAGATCACTCTGAATGTCGGGGAAGCTGTTTGAGCGAGGCGTCGGAGGAACTGATTTGCAATAGACATAACGATCACATGCCTAACCTCATCACACCACAGACTCCAAACCGAATGCTACACAAGGGATCAATCCACCGCTCTAATCAACAGACCACTCATGATCACTACTCCTCATATAAGTACTCAAACCCGCAACATCCCGACTAGCCGTAGCCTTCACATCTCCATTCCCCAAGAACGCAAACCCTACACATCACAATCGTCAGCAAGACTCCTCTCCTCCAACAGGAACAACAACAGCAACAGCAACAGACGATGACTTACGATTCTTATACCAATACCTCACAACATAATCCTCCATCCTAACCTCTTTTATCGTCTTCAAAAAATGTATCGTACTCCCCGGCCACAAATAAATCCTCCCCTCCTTTTTCCCATCTTTGAACCAACTCCTACATCCCTCCTGCCACACAGTCTCTTTATGGAATTCGTCAAAGTGCGCGTAGATTTCATCCACAGCTTCTTGTTGCACTTCCACCGCCTTGATACATTCCGTCTGGATTTTCTTCATCATCTTTATGCTGTACACTATGCTGTTTTCGATGGAGGGGAGGAGGGTTCCTGAGGACCAGGTTGCACCGGGTCCGACTATGGTGAAGTAGTTTGGGAAACGGGGGGCGGAGAGGCCGAGGTAGAGGTTTACTCCTCCTCGTCCGCTGTTGGAGTGGGTGTCCCAATCCTCATCAAGACTCACACCTGCTCCATTCACCACTTTGAAAGCCGGCCTGAACGCGACTTTAAACCCCGTAGCACAAACAAGCACATCCATATCATGTTGCTCCCCATCCGCCGTCTGTATCCCCGAAGATGTGATTTTGGAGATTGGGGTCGTGATGGGTTGGACGTTGGGTTGGACGAGGGCTTCAAGGTATCCGTCCCCTGGGGAGATTCGTCGACACCCGGGGGACCAGGTGGGGATTATGAAGTTTTTGAGGTCTTGATGGCCGGGGCCCATGCGGCGGTTCATTTCTTCGGTGATGACTTTGCGGAAGGTGTGGGAGAGGGAGGAGTTTTGGCGATACATGCCGAAGAGACCTAGGAGGAATCGGTCAGTGGAAGGGTGCTCGGTGTGTGTTGTTGAAGGAAGAAGGGTGTGTTGGAAGACTTGCCGTTTATTTCAGCTTCAATCCCCTTCCGAAACTGCAGATGAAACTCTGGATCCTCTCGGAACCTCCTCTTGTCTTCTTCAGTAAATTCGTACTGTCTCTGACCCGGATCGACATCGTTGCCTTTGTGGACGCTTGTAAGAGCCCCAGCTCCAAAAGGAGGACTTATCCAAGTTGGAGAGCGCATATATACCTGCACTTGCTTTGCGATTCTCTGGAGCTGAGGGACGATTTGGACGGATGTGCTACCCGTTCCGATGACGCCGACTGTTTTATCTTTCAGGTCGACGTCGTGATCCCACGAGGCACTGTGCATTTTGGGGCCGGCGAAGGAGTGCAGACCTTCAATGTCGGGCCATTGCCAGTTGTTCAAGATACCGGTTCCGTTTACCACGACGTGGGCGAAGTCGGTCCAGGTTTGCTTTGTTAGCTGGTCTTCGATCGTTCTGATATCAAGGTCAGACAGATCCCATTACAATCTGTGCAGTGGTTGATAGAACTCACATATTCCATTGACCATTCTCTTCATCCCACCTCATCTCAACCACTTTGCTGTTGAGCTTCATGTATTTCTCACTCCCATGCCTCTTCGCAAAATCCTCAAAATACCTCTGAATCTCTGGTCCATAGGCGAAGAAATGTGACCAGTTTGGATTGGGATCCCAGGAGAAGGTATAGTTGTGACTTGGGATATCGCAGGCTACGCCGGGGTATGTGTTCTCGAGCCACTGGAGTGAATCAGCATCGCCCATTGCTTTGCTCTTCCTTCCATATGAATTATACTTACCGTTCCACCGAAGTGTGCATTCTTCTCAAACAGCATCAACTCGAAACTTCCAGACTCGAGCATCTTCTCCATCTTGTAGGCGAGACATAGTCCGCTTGCGCCAGCGCCCACACATGCTACTCTGAGCTTCCTTGGTTTGCTGTGGTATTGAGCGAGGACTCTGTACGGACCTTCAGGAGTTGGTCCTGGGTAGTCGTAGGTCACCGGGTTGGCGATGATGCTGGGCATTGTGGACGGTGGTTGATGGCCTTCTGAGCAGGGAGGGAGGTCTTCCGATGCGTCGCCCATTGTGAGGGCAAGAGTCGATCAAGACGGAGTAGTATACCGACGCAAATTGATCCCCAGAAAGCGTCCAATTCAATGTTTTGACAATGCCTATCTTGGCCAAAACATATTCTACGCGTCCTCCGTCTGCTTGCATCGATCCAACCGAGCCGAGCTATCAGCCCATCATCGATAGCAAGTCCTCGGTCAACTCATCACATGCCATTGCCATTCAAGCCCGCCAGAGTTACCCTTCTGGATGTCTTCTCCAGCTCAAGGTCCAGCCCATCCAGCATGTTCGGTTGAGGCTGACGGGCCATGCACGTCGGTCGGTAGCTGAAAAGCTCATGCGGGGCCCGAATGTGGTGGTTGTGGAGTGAAACTGTTGTGAGACCTTGCGTCGGGTGAAGATATCCGGAGGCACGATGCAGGGAGTGAACATGTTCGTCAGCAACATCTCGAGTCATGAATGAACTGGTACATAGGATTCAGCGGTCATACTTCGATAGGCGTGACCCCAGGAATGTTTGCCCTGCCGAGCTGCACTGTCGGAAATGGTCCGTTGTGTTGGAGCTGTGGGATTGCGTCGTAACTTGCATACATTGTGAAGTAAAGCGCATGTGTTGTCGCCAGGGGACTGGAGAGACGTCTTTAGTAGGAAGTCATGGCTTTCTGAATCCAAAGCAGAGCTAGTCTTGGGTCGAAACGGTGGAAATTCAAGCGCACTGGCACTAGTCAGTCAACAGTAGAGCGAGAAGGTGATGAATGTTGAAAGTAATAATGTTGAGGGAAGCATCATTCTCATTCGGCATATGTCTCTCGCTCAGTGGCGAGCATGCATCTGCGAAGATGTTCATCTACGTAGTCTTGTTGATCTACAATGTATGAGTTTCGACCCGAAAGCACGACTGCATTCCCGTATGGCTTCTTGCCACTCATCACGCCACCAGTGCCACCATCGCTCGCGCCATTAGATGACTTCGACGGATGTTGCACACCATCAACCAGGTTCAACACAGCGTCGACAACACACTCGATTGGGACAAACACGTCATCCGAGAATGTGTTCCATGCCGCTTGGTCCAGCAGATTGGTTCTGACTGAAGCTGGACAGATTGCGTTGACTCGTATTCCATGATGCTTGTGGTAGAAAGGTGCTATCGATCGCATGAGCCCAAGAACGCCATGTTTGGATGCACAGTAAGATGGCGAGGCTTGACAACGGTACAACGCGCCAACGCTCGCGGTGAAGACAAGGTTCTTGTCGTTGCTGATGGTTGATTGACGAAGGTAATGTTGAGCCAGCCAAGCAGTGTTGATGACCGACTTCAAATTGATGTCGATAACGGTCTGATCAGGCGGCGGCGGTGGCTTCCCAGGTGGATGTGATTCGTAAAAGTTGAAACGCTCAACGATACCGGCGTTGGCGAAAACAAAGTCAAGTCGGTTTGCAGAGTCGTATACTTTCTGGAATGTGTTTGCGAGGGAGTCGTAATCAAGTACGTTGGTTTCGTGAAAGGTCGCATAGACGCCGAGCTGCTTCGTGGCTTCCTGTCCACGCTCGGCGTTCAGGTCGAGGAGATGTAAATGCCAATCTCCTCGACACGCAAGGGCTTTGGCGACTTCAAAGCCCATGCCACTGGCTGGTGTAATCGTTAGCCGTGATCGAAGCGTCGTTGTTGCAATCTTGACTTACCACCACCAGTGATTACAGCGCTCTTGGGAGACGTCTCCATGGCACTCTACGCCCTGCCTTGAGCAAGCGGTGGTAGTTGAATGGACCTTGCTTGTTGTTCTGTACTGGCAGTCGGAGACCGATCCAAAAGGCAGCAAAGGCAGTCGTAGTAGCGTACAGGGCAGCGCCCTTGTACAGCAGGTTGTTGCCAGCCACGGTGGAGAACATGTTTGCGGTAGTACGGTTGGTCGAAAGTGGTATGTACAGATAGCCTTGGTAACGTGAAGTTGTGGTTGAACAAGAAAGAGTTGAGTGGAGAGGTCTGGAGAATGAAAGGCACAGTTTCAGCGAGGAAGGATGGCGACTTCCAAGGTACTTTAAAAGGCGCCCGGGAAGCAGTCAGGAGGGAGGTCACCTGAATGTTACCCTGACACTGCCCCGCGTGAGCAACGAGCAATGGCCTGAGCTTCCTTCACTAAGTCAGGCCAATCAAGCGTGGTCCAATCAAAGCACAACAAAGACGCGCTAGATCCTCGGATGGCATGATGCGGGGGCGGATACGCTTGATTCCCCGTGGGGAAGGCATGTGAGAGTGAATGAGGTCGTCGATGGTCAAAGCATCTTCACAACAACACTTCTAATGATGAGGAACATGAAAGCGTCGTCTGGCGGTGATGATATGTGTATCGTGAAGAGCTCCCTCGGTCGCTGCGTGAGCTCTGCATTCCAAACAGTATCACTGCAGAACATCACGCAACTAGTCGCGCGATTAATATGCGTGGCACGTAATTGGGCAGCGGCGATCGACGACTTTATTCACGGACGCGCCGGCTATTTCCAACTTTGGTACGGCTGACATGAGAGCTCTCTGCCGAGCGTCTTCTGGAAAACAACAACCTCCTTCACACCTTTGCTCCAGTGTTTCTCTCCACAACAACGACGATGAATTGTTTGAGGTGTCGGCTATGGCACAGCAGCGGCTTGTCAATGTGGGTATCTGATGTTGTAGCATTGCTCGGATCTCGTGTACGGTTGGCACTTGTTTACAGTCGCGTCTTCCCTGCTCTCTACCGTTCCAATGCTTCCGTCTACATTCCTGAACATGGGTCTGATACCTTCGAACAAAGATAACCTGCCAAAGCAGTTAATCATTAACAACGAATATGTTGACTCTCACAGCAAGAAGAAGCTCACCGTCAAGAATCCAAAGGACGGCGAACTAGTCGCAGACGATGTGCCTCTTGCCGATGAGCACGATGTCGATCAAGCTGTCCGAGCCGCGGAAGCAGCTTTCCCAGCGTGGAAGAAGACACCGCCTGCAAAACGACGAGACTTGCTCAACAAGTTGGCTGATTTGATCGATGGCCATGCAAAGGAACTCGGCGAATTGACGAGAATTACCCTTGGTGCTCCGTGGGCCAGTTTCGGTGCATTTGAGACCTCACTCTGCGCCGAGACGTTGCGATACAATGCTGGTTGGACCGACAAGTTCGCTGGCGAGTCCTACCCGCAAGAGGACGGCTTCTTGAAAATCGTTCGAAACGAGCCTCTGGGCGTGACCGCAGGCATCATACCGTGGAATGGACCGATAGGCAATGTTGGCCTCAAAGCTGGACCAGCTCTCGCAACCGGCAACTGTTTCATTCTGAAGCCAAGCGAGAAGACACCATTCGCCGCTCTCGCCCTGCTGCCCCTGATCAAGGAAGCCGGATTCCCACCTGGTGTCTTTCAGGTGCTTTCTGGTGATGGAAGCACAGGTGCCCTTCTCGCCAGTCACATGCGAGTCCGGAAAGTCTCCTTCACAGGCTCGATCCCGACAGGCAAGAAGATCCAAGAGATGGCTGCGAAGTCCAACTTGAAGCGAGTGACCCTTGAGCTTGGTGGCAAGTCTCCTTGTGTTGTTTTCGATGATGCGAATCTCGATAATGCTGTTACCTGGGCTGTGAACGGGATCACGGGGCACAGTGGTCAAGTTTGCTTTGCGTCATCGCGGGTGTATGTCCAGGAAGGGATTTATGAGAAGTTCATCGAGAAGTACAAAGCAGCTTTTGAGGAGAGAACGAAGCTCATCGGTGATCCGGATTCGGAGTCCACGATTCTGGGACCGCTTGTTGATGAAGCCCAATTCAACAGAGTGACTGGCTTCATTGAACGGGGCAAGACCCAGAAACAAGGCACCTTGCTTACTGGCGGCGCTCGAGTCGGCGAAAAGGGTTACTTCATTCAGGTGAGTAATGCATCAAGTTTGCAGGGAACATACTGACCTGTCTTCCACAGCCAACTATCTTCACGGACGTCGATCCCAAATCTGAGATCCACACCGACGAAATCTTCGGCCCTGTCTCTGTCGTTCGAACATTCAAGACTGAAGAAGAGGTCATGGAGATCAGCAACAATTCCGAGTATGGACTCATGGCTGGCGTGTTCACGCAAGACATCAACAGAGCCATGCGTATCGCAAGCGAGTTTGATTCGGGGATGGTTGGAATCAATTGCATCTCTCTCATGATGACACAAGCGCCCTTTGGGGGATCGAAGCAGAGTGGGGTTGGGAGGGAGAGTGGTATCCATGCTTTGAGGGCTTTTACGGATCCGAAGACGATCATGGTTAACTTGACTTACTAGATGGATGATATCGACAGTAGATTGACAGCAGAATACATTCGCTCTTAAAAAGAACCCGGCTTTGTGGCCTCATATGCCTCAAAGAAGTCTCCGTCTCTGAAAGCCTTTCAACCCTTCCTCGCCATCTACCGAGAATTCTCATCGCTGAACGATCTCGACTCGAACGTTCAAATCAGGCTGCAAAAATGTTAGTGTCGGCAACAATTTCACCACAACACAGAGAACACCATTGCAGACATACCTTCTCCCAAGTCGTAAAAGCCCTCATACTCTTCATCTCCCCCTCCGGATCCCACTGCCACGCCCCATCCGTACTCACAATATCAAAATTCCAAAGCAATCTCGCAAGAATCACCCTCATCTCCATATAACTCAAATGCCGTCCAATACACCCTCTCGGCCCCAACGAGAACGGCTGCATAGCTTTCTTGAAATCCGTATCGTACGCCGAATCCAACCATCTCTCCGGCAAAAACGTATCCGGATCGCGGAAGTTGACCGGGTTGTGAGATGCAGCCCATCCGGGCACGGCGACGGAGGTTCCGCCTGGGACGAAGTGGCCGTCGATTGTATCGCCTGCTGAAGGGACGGTGCGGAGGAGACCGGTGGGAACGGGAGGGTGGATCCTCAGACCTTCTTCTATACACGCATTCAGGTAAGGAAGTTTGCCGACGCTCTCGGACGAGATCTGATCCTCTGCTTGAAAAGCTGAGCGGACTTCGTCGACGAGCTTGGCGTATTTGTCCGGGTTCCAAATAAAACGAGCGAAGAGTCCCGAAAGCGCATTAGCCGTCGTCTCCGAACCCGCAACAATAAACAACGCACTATTAACAATGATCTCATCTTGCTTCAAATCATGCTTCTCCCTCTGTTTCAAAATATACCAGATAAAATCCCTATTGCTCGAATTCCCATTTTCCAACCTCTTCAGACACTTCTCCCTACTCCTCCTCAGATGCTCACTCCGGTAGCCTCGCACGCGTTGCGGGATAAGTTGGAAGAGGATGGATTGCGTGAGCGATCCTGCGACGGCGAAACGGCGAGTGGCTTGTTCGATGGCGCCGGCTTTGACGGTTTCGAAGATGAGGGAGACCCATTCGTGGAATTGGCCGGAGGAGAGACAGCCGAAGGGGTCGCCGAAGGCGAGGTCGCCTATTATGTCGAAGGTGCAGAAATTGAGCCAGTTCACGAGACTGAATGTCTCTTGCCTCTCTGCCATGCTTTTTAGATTGTCGATGAGTTGATCCACATAGCGCTTGACGATATATTCCTGCTCTACTAACGCTTTCTGGCTGAAAGAATGAGAGAGTGCTCGTCGTTGGCGGGCATGGTTATCGTCGTCCGCCATAGTTAGTGTTGTAACTCCGGCGACGGCCTCGACAGATCCAACGTGGATGGGATCTTTGTGGAAGTTGGCATGGCCGGGACGATGGCCATAGATGTCCTCCCACGCCTGGACTGAGTCGAATGAAAGCTCGTTCGGCGACACGCGGACGACACTTCCATACTGGCCATGGAGCTTCTTGTTCTCAAATGCAATGCGGCCCTTGATCACGTAGTAAATGCCAGGGAGATCGCTGATGGCGTTGAGTCGTGGTCCTGGGAATTTGGCAAGTGGATGGAAGTAGAGATTGTAGATGATTTTGTAGGTGATGTAGAGGGTGGTCTAGAATCTTTAGTGAGCACTCCGTTTACCTTTCCATAGGGAGACTTACCCAAGCCGCGAGCGCGAGTGGCGCAATGAGAGCGATGCTGTACATGATGAACGCACCGGTTCTGGTTCAACGTTGACAGTTGAGTATTGAAAGTATGATTTGGCTCGACAACGAGTCTTGCTTACCTTTTGACAACAATGTGTTCGCTACATCAAATGTTATCAGCCTACTACCTTGGCTCCACTCGGATGTCGGCCTCGAGCATCCACATCAGTGTGTGCCGAAGCCGTACTGTCCGCTGCGGTACCCCATGAGATATGCAGCTCAAACGCGGGGCCCCGGATCTGAAGACTAGTGTTGAGCGGGAGAGAGTGAATATGTATGTTCGGCACAGGGAAAAGCTTAGCCGGCTTTGCAAGCTCATCTAAGACTGACAATGATTGTCAGCGAAACGCCACGCCAAAGCAGTGAAACGACAACGAATCTAGAGTTTAGCCCGATCAAAGCTCTTCTCAACTTCTGCAGCGTCTCTTTTCGACCACTCTTTCAACACTTTCCGCTGAATCTTGCCACTTTGGAGTTTGGGCTATCATCTCGTCAGCGAAAACCTCATCAAGAAACACGAAGTGACACTTACAATCTCATCAACGAATTTAACGCCTCCAGCTAATGCTTTGTACTTGGCGACCCGCGGCTTGAACCAGTCTTGTATCTGCTTCGGTGTGACTTTCGCCTTCTTCGCTTCTTCGCTGAGAACGACGTAGGCTCGCGGGTATTCTTGATCTTGTAGTGTGATGCCTACAGCCGCTGCGTCGGCGACCATCTCGCATTCGAGCAGCTTGCCTTCGAGTTCAGCTGGTGCTACTTGGAGGCCGCTGACTTTGATGAGCTAAGACACATTAGCGTTGCGTTCACCAACAAGGCGTTGATGAAGCTCACCTCTTTCTTGCGGTCCACGATCCATATATATCCCTCCTTGTTAATGACAGCAACATCACCCGTCCGCAGCCATCCATCACTGCTCAGAGATTCTCTTGTAGCAGCTTCGTTCCTCCAATACCCCAGCATGACATTCGGTGACTTGATCAGCATCTCACCAGGTGTATCGTAGCCAACTTCATTATCCTGCTCATCAACAAGTTTCATCTGATGATTCGGGATAAGTCTACCCACAGACCCATCATCACTCGGCTCGTATTGCAATATGCTTCCACAAGTCACCTCAGTCATTCCCCAACCTTGCTTGACTTCGCAATTGAACTTCTTCGAAATCTCGTTTGACAGATCCTTGCTTAGAGGTGCACCACCACAAAGTATGCTCCGCACAGAACTCAAGTCGTATTTGGCGGTTTCGGGTCGTTTGGCCATCATGATCATAATTGGAGGTGCGAGTTGAAGATTCGTGACTTTGTAATCTTGGATGGCGCGAAGGTAGTCCTCATAGACGAATTGCCGCATGATATAGATCGGAACGTTGAATTTGCAGGCCATCATGTTGGCGTATAGCTGGCCGTATGCATGGTAGAGAGGGAGGAACCCGAGCCATCGTTCGTCTTTGACCTTTTCTCCGTTCTTGTAGTCCACGTGCGGCCATCGGATGATTGCGGTCTGCTCAACGTTCGCGACCAGAGCGTGATGTGAGATCATGACTCCTTTGGGTAATCCAGTCGTTCCTGAGCTGAAATTGATGGTCGCGACAGTATTGACAGACTCTTGAAGAGAGAACTTCCTCCATCTGAATTTTTCCGCCTCTTGTACTGACCCGATCATCTCTCGCCAATCTTTCACTCCGCCGACCTCTTTCAATGGTGCTTCATCATCGCTGAACAGAAACAGCTTCGGGTTCGTGCCGGCCTTTTGCGCTGCTTCCAGATCTCGCTCAATGACAGACGGATGTGCCAAAATGCATTTCGCTTCTGTGAGCTTCATCTGATGCACAATCTCTTCCACTGTGTAGATTGGGTTTATAGCACTGAATGACCTTCCTCCTCCTACAATGCCGAGATATGCAGCTGGGATCAAGACATTATTGGGAGCGTGGATAAGGCACACATCGCCCTTCTTGAGGCCCAGTCTGTCCAGCCCAATAATCAATCTCTTGATCCATAGTAGCATCTGCTTTGGCGAGACATTCTTTTTGGGATTCGCGGAGTCGTACCATACAGGCTCGTCGGAGGGTGTTTCGGTGTCGGGGAAGAGGTAGTCGAGAATGTTGACCTGAGGTCCGATCAGTGACTCTGCCCATTCCCCAACCCCTACTCTTATCAACTCACCTTGGGTATATCCAGGTCCGGTAGAGGTGAGCTGTGTATCATGTTGGCAGTACTCGGTCGAAACCTCCTAACAGAGCCCGTTGAATTCTACGCGTAGACGATACCAATAGCAATCCTATGTCAGTCTCCTACCTCCACGTCGCTTGAGAGCAACACTAAGACACCAGAGAGACCGTGAGAAGTCATTTTGATCGACTCGCAGCTCACGTAGTGCAGCGAATAATAAAGTTGCGGCCGTTTACCTCGGGCACCGCGCACGAGAGCGCACGCCAAAGCAAGCAAGTGCCGCAGCGGCCGCACTCGATGAGAGCTCCATCCTGCATCTTCGCAGAGTCGTGCATCATCGTGCTTGGGATGAGAAGGAGCGCGGTGGTGCGGCATCCCAGTCCTTCGGAAGCGGCAGAATCCCGAAAGAGGAGTCGAGTTCGGCATTCACGGCTAAAGTCTACCAGCTCCACTGTGAACATGACTGGGGTAGCTCCGAGAGGTGGTTGTTGGACGGGGAATGTCAAGATTCGAATCACCTCGTGGCATTGAGTTGCAAAAGGTAGCGGCAATCTTAACGGGCTCGTATAGTGAGTTTGAACAAGAACAGCATGTCCGATATCAGCATTGAGGGTTTCCTTTCGTTGGACGGCAAAGTTGCATTGATTACCGGAGGTAAATTGATCACTTGTAACGTTGCAAGCCTCACATTGCTGACATTGAAATCGTGAACCACTAGGCTCTCGAGGCTTAGGCCTCCACACCGCAACAGCCTTCCTCCTCGCAGGAGCAAAGACCCTCTTCATCAGCGCAAGAAAAGCAGAAGGCGAACAAGGCATCGATCAAGGTACAAGCCGGAAGCCCCATACCCGTTTCCTCTCACACCACACTGACTTTCTTACGCACGAAAAAGCGGTACGTCGACTAAACGAGCTTTCTTCCAAGAAAGGTCTGAAGGGACGAGCAATCGGCATCCCGGCAAACGTAGCTCAAGAAGAAGACATCAAACGACTAGTCAACGAAGTCAAGAAACATGAATCGAGACTCGATATCCTCGTCGCCAATGCTGGGGCAACATGGGGAGGACCGTTCGAGCCGACGCCGGATTGGAGCAGTCAGAAGATTCTCGATCTGAATGTTCGTGGAGTTTTCAATCTCGCAAGACTCTTCGCGCCAATGCTCTCGGCTTCCGGAAAACCAGACGACCCTTCACGAATCGTCATCATGTCCTCGGTGGCGGGAACGAATGTCTCGCACGTAGGAGATAACGGAACGATCATGTACTCCGCCTCGAAAGCGGCCGCGCATCATCTTGGGAGAAACTTGGCTGTGGAGTTGGGGCCTAGGAACATCACGGTAAACACCGTCGCGCCTGGATTCTTCCCTTCAAAGCTGGCGAGCGGGTTGATCGACATCTTGGGTGGTGAGGAAGAGCTGTCGAGAGAGAATCCGAGGAAGAGGCTCGGCGAGCCCAACGATATAGCGGGTGTGATGCTTTTCCTGTGCTCGAAGGCGAGCAACTATGTCAATGGGGAGTACATCTCGGTGGACGGCGGTGCGAGGCTGGGAGCTGGGAGATTGACGAGGTTATGAAATCGTATGCAAAGAACGACAATTCATCTGTGCATTGCTCGAAGCCGACTGTCGATATGTGATCCAAAGGCAGTTGACAAAGCCCGTTGCCGCTCTCCTGTGTGAGAACTGATAAACACGCTAGTCGCGAAGGCAACAACATAGAATTACGTTGCATACAAGAAAGACATGCAGGATAGGCACCCTTTCACTCTAGCCCTGACGTTTTCCGAGCCACGATCGTTGCCCTCAGCAGTATTAGAGGTAGACACGCCTAGGAAGCGACCGGCAGTGAGCTTTGTCACCCACCCTCGATATCTCGTTGCCTGCCAAGTGCTCAATGAGCCTTCGCATCGTGAGGTATTAGCCTCGCTTCGCGCATCCGATCAAAGACACCGCCCCATGCCTGAATGGTGCTTCGCTCTTCGGTGAAGGGAAGTTCTGTCGGCGTGCTATACGTCTTAGTCATGTCATACTGTCGATCGAAATCGAACTGAGAAAGCAAGAAGTTCTCGAAGCCAGGAAATGTGAGATCCGAATCTGCCACTCCCTTCTTCAGACTGTGCTCTTGCTCGAGCTTTTTCCAGACGTCGAAGTGGTCGTTGATGTATTTGCGCACTTCCAATGGATTCGGGGTCTCAGATGGTGGGCCGGTACCGATCAAACCAAAATACGCGCAGAGCTGAGGCCATTTCTGACTCCAAGTAGACCAGTCTTTCGCGTCGGCGACGTTAAAGCCCTCGCCCTTCATCTCGATTGGAACACTAAGGGATAAGTGAAGAGTCTGGCGGGCAATCATGTCCGAAGAACTGTCATTCGATTTCGCATTCCAAGATTTAAGGCTTCCTGGAAAAGGACAGAGTGCGCCTGGACCTTCCACTGTGGCGTACAAGCAGAGGAAGATACCGAGAGATTGAGCCAGGCTATAGAAGTTCTGGTTTGGAACAAAGCCTTCAAAAACATCAGTTTCATGATTTAGTATAGAATGCGATGCATACCGATAATGATGTCTGGTCTCGTGTCGATCCAATTCCATTTCTTTTCCTTCGCAAACTCAGTGAGCCAATCGAGCTGCGGATGATAGAAAAGCATGTCATGATATGGCTGCTTTAGCCTAGGCAGGCTTTCCGCTAATGGGACGTGTATGTAGTCGGTTGGATGGTTCTCCAGCAGGTGGCAGCCGTACATCTTCGCTCCGGTTTGCAATACCAGAAACTCGAGTGCTGGGCTGAGGCGGTCCATTGCAATGGTCGAGCGCTTGAACATGTTGACAGCATCTTCCAGCTCTTGTTGCAGATCCGTCGATGCTTTGTATGCAAGATAGTAAACATGAGTAATGTTTTCGATGTTTGGCACTTGCTGCTTGAGGGCGGCTTCAATGTCTTCCTGGCTGTCCAGCAAGTTCACGCCTGAGACAATCTGTAGTCGGCGGTCGGCTGGCCAAAGCGAATCTTGCTGCTTCAATGGCCTGTTTGTGAGAGCCACGACTCCATCCCAGATACCTGCTTCAGGATAATCATGGAGGATTTCATTGATGAATGACCAGCCGGTCACGCCCGATGCTCCGAAGACTAATGCTCGTTTGCCCATATTGCAGATGCTTTGGTTTCCGTATCCAGTGCCGTCAATGCTGAAACAGAGAAACGCAATTGAGTGAACGCAACGGTCAGCCGTCGATGAGATGCTGTCACCTACAGCTCAGCTTGGAGGTTGAGATCGACATGCACGGTCAATCCTTTCGTCTTGGTGCATCTGCTGCCATCCACAGCTCACGTGTCGCAGCTTAGATTGTCTCTCATGCTGTGCTTAGATTGTTCGGCCGTGGTGCATGGTGGACATCGGCTGATGGGAGTCGTTCTCCTGCCTCGTTCCCCGGCCAGTAGCAAGATCCGCTTTTCAGCCGAATTCGCCGGTCAGTGGATATCCCGCCCCGATCGTGCATGAATTGCCTTGGCGTCGCGAGACCAACACGTTCGACAAAAGGGCGGCCCAAAGCCTCAGCTGAAAGAGCATTGACTCTGTGCGCGTTGCAAAGATGGGACATGACAAGCAGTTGCAAGGTCCAAATCCGGGCTTGCTGTATGCCGAATCCAAAGTTGTCAACCCAGGGCTGTCGGAAGATGCGTACAATAAATGGTACGAGAGCGTACACATTCCGGACGTTTTCAAAACGGGTGCCATTAGAGAGTCTTCCCGTTGGGAAGCTCTTGATCCGAATGCGGCTTTCCCTCTGTTGACCATTTACCCTGTGGACGACATCAGCTTTCTTGGATCGGAGAAGTTCAAAGGTAATGGTACAAATCCGCGCGTCGCTCAACATGGCTGACAGGCAACAGAGATTCCGATCACACACAGTAGCCTGCCCAAATCAGGCCACATCTTCGACTCTGTGAAGTTCGTTTTCCGCTTTTACAAAGCCGTCCAGGTGTTTGAGCGCGAGGATGCCAAGCCAGGTGGGTAACTCCAAGGTCTTGAAATGCCATTTGAACTAATCATGCCTCAGGACCTGCTGACTTGGTGGTTGCTGCCGGGTTCATCCCTGCCGATGATGAGGACTACGAGCAGTGGTACCGTCAGGAGCACTTGAAGGAGATCTCGGGGATCTCCACCTGGCGAAGGACGGAGAGATACCAGCTGCAAGTCGCCTTTGGAAGCCCTGAAGGAGCAGACGCGCCGCCTCCAAGCGACTTTCAGCAGCCGCCAAAGTATCTCACACTGGTAAGGCGGCTTTCAGAAACGCGTCGAGGTCTTTCAGCTGATATCTTCCGCAGCACTTCTTTGATGGAGAGTCATTGCCGGAAGCGGAGCTCGCGAAGGCCAGCGAAAGCGAGTGGACCAAGAAGAGCATGTCGACGATGAAGAAAGCGCAGATTGTGCCGTACAAGAAGCGTGTGTACTTGACCAGTGATGATGTTAAAGCGTGAAGATAGAGGAAATTGGAGTTGAGACTGGTGGGAAATTAAGTTTGTGATGACGCGAAAACGCCGCGGTGGAGTGTGCGCACTCAAGCCGTGTCTTCTCGACTTCACTTCCATTTCTCTCTCCCACTGTCCAATACATACTCATGCCCATCGTCTTCATCAACATAACTCAAAGCACTGTGCCATATCGCTCCCGAGATGATGACTTTCGTGTCTACAAGCCAGTGCACATTGCCCCGCATCTCGCATGAGGGGAGTTGCACCGCAGTGCCAATCTTCGTCTACTCTTTTCCGTCATCCTTCTCGGCAGCATGCATGTGTGTGCCGTGGTGGGCTTGTTACCATGAGCGAGCACGTGAAGGACCCGATCCCATTGAGGCTCGTTGCTATAACTTGTGTTTATAGGAATTGCCATCAAGGTGACCTTGCTCAACTGCTTTGAGTCCCACAGCAAGAATGTCTACTTCTGTCACTGTTACCGCTATCGCGAGCTCTCAGCATTCGTCTGAAGCCAAAGATCAAAATGCTAACCTAGGAACGACTGAAAGGCTGATGAAAGCAGGGCAATGGAGTCCGGTATGTTCGCAGACTCTTGTCAATCTCACAGAGCTAAGCAAGATACAGGAGGAGCAAAGAGTTGTCATTAAACAGGTTCCTGTGCCAGAGCCAGGACCAAATCAGTTCATGGTCAAGATCGCATCTGCCTCGCTATGTCACTCAGATATCCTGTCGATTCAAGCCAACAACGCTACTACTCTCGGCCATGAAGGTGCCGGCTACATTGAAAAGATGCATCCATCTGTTGCCGACTCGGGCTTCCAGGTCGGTGACAGAATCGGCTTTCTGTACATTATTGGATGCTGCTTCGAATGCGAAGGCTGCATGGTGCACAATACGTGAGTGCAGTTGGAGATTATCTGAGACGTAGCTGATGACTGAACAGCCAATGCTTGAATGGCGAGCCTCACGTGCAGGGTTTTACGAAAGATGGCTATTTTGCAGAGTATGCCGTGGTGGACATGCCTAACTGCATCAAACTCCCGGAATCGATAGACGTCAAATCTGCTGCGCCCATCTTCTGTGCAGGAATCGTGAGTGGCCTACTCTATACTCAACGGGACACTTGCTGATACAGTGTCTCAGACAGCCTTTCATGCAGTCGACAGCTCAGAATTGAAATCTGGAGACTGGCTGGCTGTGATAGGCGCAGGCGGTCTAGGTCAGCTGGCTACTCAGATCGCCAAGGCTATGGGCTTCAAAGTGGTTGCGATAGACATCAACGATGCCACACTGGAGGTGTGCAAGAAGCAAGGAGCAGATGCGACTTTCAATTCCAGATCAAACCCGAACTACGTCAAGGAATTGAAAGAACTTACAAAGGGCGGCGTCAGAGCAGCTGATGTCTTCAGCAACGCCGATGCGGTAAGTGGATGCTCAGCAGTGTCATGGTAGAGGACTAACAGCTTGGTCTTAGGCGTATGCTGGCGCTCCTGCGATACTGAGGCCGGGTGGAGTCCTCATGGTCATTGGAATCGCGTACAATCCCATCTCAGCTTCGACATTTGAGCTCGCAACGGGGAAGTACAAGATCAAAAGCGAAAGCACTGGCATCCCCCAGCGCATGAAGAAAGCAGTGGATTTCCTCGCTGAGCACGGCATCAAGCCAGAAGTTCAGAATCGGAAATTGGAGGAATTGAATGACATGGTCAATGAGATGAGAGCTGGTACTGCAACGAAGCGTATGCTTGTGGCTTTCTGATCAGCCTTGGTTACCATGAGGGGCATTGAAATGGCCGCACTTCAGATGTACGGCTGCAACATCTGAGCACTCACACATTCGGTTCTCTTTTGCCAGGATCTTCGAATAACCTTCGAACCCCTCTTCCGTGCCACTCGGGCACAGCGAAGCTGATTTATTTCCCAGAGCCTTGTTCGTTTTCTAACAACCTTCTAACATCAGTCGCCAGGAATCTATCCAACCGAGAACACCGACACAAGATGACTCTAAAGAAAATCGACCACTCATTCAAAAACCCTCAACTCTCCTACTCCGCCACCCCAAACTACCAACCCTGCCTCAAACTAAGCTTCTACTTCAACAAACTCCCCCACGTCTCCGACGAGCAATTCCACCGCCACTGGGAGACCGTCCACGCCGACCTCACGATCGGCGCGAAAGGCTTCAAATCTCACAAACTTCAGCGCTACGTTCAAGTCCATCAAACCGCGGATCTGAAGGAGAAAGCGAGATCGTTGGGGCCAACGTTAGGAATTCAGCATTTGGATTATGATGGATGCTCTGAGATCTGGGTGAGGGAGTGGGAGGATTGGGTTGGCTTTTCTGGGAGTGAGGAATATAAGAGGATGATGGCTCCGGATTCGAAGCTTTTTATGGATATGCCGATTACGGTGCGAAGACTCTGGACTACTGAGCATGAGAGAGGGTGGTTCACTGATCGTTCTGCAGGTCTTCGTCGGGTATGAGAATATCATCTGCGGAGAGGCTTTGCCTGGTGTTGGCGGCAGGGATGGGGTTGTGGCGGAGAATCTGCAGACTCGAGAGGAGTAAGCATTTCCATGTATCAGAAATGGGAGAAGAGTACAATGTTACCGCTTGACGGAGCAGCTTTTCCGGGTGTATCACGACACGTTATTGTGGCTTGGGGATCGTCTTCATGTGCATTTTGTGGCTGACGCGAATCGTTCTCCTTCTTCGCCTCGGTCTTGAAAGTTGGAGAAGAGGGATGAGCCTGAGGCAGCTTGACGATGCAGACAGAGAAAGCTTGTTGCCATCCACTGAAGGTGAAGCTGAGTCGTAAGTCCAAGAGTAGAGGTTGGTACTGATCACGAAGATGTTTTGCATTCCTCCCCATCCAACTCAAGTCACCGACGCTGCACTGGTGCGTCTGGGGACTCGCTCAACGAGGCGCTCATCGACAATGGCATCAGACATTCCGGCTCAAGATCATGACCTTGTTGAGAAAGCAGATGTACAGCATCACGAACACATCGTGCCCTCCCCAATCTCCGAACCAACAGCACCCGTCGACGCCGAGACCAGTGTGACTTGGAAGACATGGATCGTGATATTTGTAAGTCCTCTTTGAGTTACAATAGACACTTGCTCACCAACGTATATAGATACTATCATCATGGTAAGAACCCAACTTCGCCGAATATGGAAATCAGACTCACTCTTTCAGCTTCGGCCTCTCCTTCTGGCCCGTTCCAACGACGTCCGCGATGCAGACCACCCTGGCTACCAAGCTAGGTGATATGGCGGGAACGAGCGTATACTGGTATGTTCCAGCATACACGACCGGCAATGCTCTTGGCTTCCTCGTTGCCGGTGCCAACAGTGATTTGTTTGGGCGTCGGATCTTTCTGTCAGTATTACATTGAAACTCAGACACCCTCGGTGCTGACCCGTCCTCAGACTGTTCGGAGAGGTTGCAGCAGCAATCGGCATGCTCATCTCAGCAACCGCAAAGACGCCCGAACAGATGATCGCCGGATTGGCTATTGCGGGTTTTGGAGGCGGTTTTTGTCAGGTACACCTCAACAGAACGACGACTATGGTCTGATGCTGACTTGTTCTAGATGGCAATGTGCTCAATTCCAGAGCTCATGCCCAACAAATACCGCCATATCGGAATCTGCATCTCGGACGGCTTCGTCTTCCTCATCGTTGTCATCGGTCCTGTCGTGGGCAGGTATGCGATCGATTCAGGGGACTCGTGGAAGTACATCTATTATGGAGGCTTCATTGCCCAAACGCTGTCGCTGGTGGGTCTGTATGCACTCTATCATCCACCCAAGCATCCCAAGGGAGTGCCGTGGAAAGAGGCGTTGCCGGATCTTGACTATGTCGGCACTTTGCTCGTTGTGCCAGGCGTTTGCTTGGTACTGGTTGGGATTATCAATACAACGGTAAAGTGAACGATGTCTCTTATTGCAACCCGCTGATCATTTGCAGTACATGACCTCTTCCTCAACACTAGTCATCGCCCCTATGGCAGTCGGCTTCGCCCTCCTCATAGCATTCGGCTTCTGGGAAACCCTCTCCTCAACAAAGTATCCTCTCTGCCCACCCCGAATCTTCCGCTCCCACTCCGGCCGCGAATTCACCGTCCCCTTCATCCTCGCCTTCCTCGTAACAATGTACTACTACGGCATCAACGTCATCTACCCAACCATGATAAACATCTTCTACATAACCCCTTCAACCCCCCGCTCCGAACAACTCCTCCTCACCCTCCCCGGAAACCTCGGTCTCGTCTTCGGTGCGATCCTCCTCATCTGCTTCGGAAATCTTTTGGGCCACTGGAAATGGACACTCACAGCTTCCTGGATCGGGATGGTTCTGTTCGGCGGGCTCATGGCAATGGTCACACCGTACAATAAGGGAACGATGATTGCATTCGCGTTTCTGGAGCAGATGTGTTTTGGTTGGGCACAGTATGAGAGCGTGGCGTTTACGCAATTGGGGGTTCATCAGCATGATTTGGGGATGTCGGGGGGATTGGCGGGTGTTGCGAGGTATGCGGGTGGGTCGTTGGCGCAGGCGATTTATACGTCTGTTTTGACGAATACGCAGACGTCGAGGGCGGCGATTTTGGTTCCGAAGGCGGTTCTGGGTTCTGGTGGGAATGAGGCGATTGCATCCGCGATACTGACAGCTCTGCCTCTGGGTACGGCAGCAGATGTCTCTGGTGTCGATGCAAAGATCCTGACTGCAGCGACTACTGCGTATCAGAGGAGCTATGCGTACGGTCTGAGGATTACTGCACTCTCTTCCTTGGCCTTTGGAGGTCTGGGGCTGGTAATGTGTCTGCTTTTGGAGAACATTGATGCGAAGATGAACGATCAGACGAACGTCTTTCTCGAGAACGATGTTAATGCAGAGAAGAATGAGTTTCATTAGAGTATGAACTTTTTCTCGCCGTAGTAATATATTAATAAACATTAGTCGATCTATGTGTATCTCATCACACTATCATACCGGCAAGTACTGATAACCTCGCCCGGTTTCTGACTCTCAACCCTTCAGCTGGAAGGTTCGTTTTCATCTCGCTCCCGTCCCGCCTCACTGCGTCGATGTCTCAAAGTAGCGGTTGTTGGCTTTGCTTGCTCCAGCTTCCAGCGAGTCGTGTTTGATGCCGGTCTTGTCTGTGTTTGGGCAGCTTCACAGAAGTGACGACTGTTGATGCATGTGTCGAAAGCTCGTTGGTGCATGGTCCGAGTAGTTGTCTTATCTGCGAACTGTATCTATCGCTCATTGAGGAGCACCGAAGTAGGGCTGAGAGTAGAGCTTTGGCCGCTTCTCAGTGGCCATTAAAGGCGCAAGGGGCTCGACGACGTCGATGGCTCGAGCTCTTTCGAAGAACTCGCGATCGTCCTGTGAAGGGATTAGCACATGTTCGAAGCTTTATGCTGTAGGTGAACTACCAACTGAGTCTTGTGCTGAGTGTGCTTTTGCAACCACTTGAAGAGCTTGATCTCATGGTGAGGCTGGGACCTGTGGATTGCCTTGCTGCCGCTGAGTTGCTCGCTCTCGCTCATGCCGAAACACTGCGTTCGCATGAGGTTCTTGCTGGCCTTGGGAGCCACGATCGGAGTCGGGATTGTGTCGAAGTTGAGCTGGAGTGCTGGTTGCACGATCATGTTGGCGTTGGACATGACGATTTCGATGTATTGATTAGGATTAGGATTTATGGTGTGGGAGAGTGAGTTGCTGTGAGAAGACGGTTGATGGAATGTCTGATGCTCTGTCCCATCAAGGACGAAGATTCTCTGCCTTTTTCAACACACCTACCGCAGCCGCAGTCGGCGGCACGTATCATGTGTTTTTCGCGAGAGAATGTCGAGAATGTTCACGAGCGCGAAAAAAGCTCTCTCGGTGGACTGATTTGCGAGCGCGAAGTGGAGAGACCCATCACGCGGAATGCTTTAGACAGCAGATCATGCAGGTCTTCTGAGATCTCGAACAGCTGTTTCGCAAGGTCTTGTACAACAAGCGATAGATACGCGACGCAACGGCTGCAGAGTGCGGTTGCTAAGAGGACGACGACCGGGAAAAAGATGCCAGGAAAAGATAGCATGCCGGCCGCCCCGGCCGCCGAAGTCTGCCGCTCCCCATCGGCCCACCGGTTTTCGGCAGGGATCACGGAGGCTCGAATGTTCTGATGCCGGTGGTGTGCTTGCAGAGATAAGTTCTATGCATGTGCAGCATGCAAGTGTTGCTATCTACAGCTTGGGCTTCGTGCCGAGTTTCGTCTTGGCTTCGTTGAGCTTTCCGTATGCCATCTCAGCAAATGGTTTTCTCTCATCACCGTACTTCTTTGCTTCTGCCGAACTGGCTTGCCGCGCAGCATACCGAGCTGCGATGCCTTGGAAAATGATGGAGTCGCGGAAGAGTGCAAAGGCAGTCGCCCAAGCCAGGTCTTGCTTCGTGACTTGGAAGCCAACATCCTGCTCGTACCACTCAACGCATTGCTCACGCGTGGGCAGACCCGGAAACTCCTTCAGCTTGCTCTTTGGATTTGAGGGATCCAAGAAGGCCTCCTCTGCGTGTACTCGAGGCCATGACGGTGTCGCGTTCGCGATCGTCCAGCCCTGAAGAAGGTTGGTCAAGTCTGCAAGAGGGTGTCCAATGGTTGCCATCTCCCAATCCAATATGCCAATGACCCGAGGTTCTGTCTTGTGGAAGACCAGATTGTCAATCTTGAAGTCTCCGTGGAACAAGACACCTCTGTCGTACGGCTGATTCTGCTCTTGCCCGAAGAACGAAATGAACTCGTCGAAGTGCGGAAGTTGTCCGACAGCTTCACCAGAGTCCTTGTCCTTCGTCTCTCCTTGCACTCTTCCAAGTTCCGTGAATGTTCTTATCTGTCTCTTGTAAAAGCCGTTCAGCTTGCCAAATGTTTCTAGCCCAATGTCTTTGGGGTTTATCCGATGTAGCTTCGCAACAGTCCGTACAGCGTCTCGCCATATCGCTGCTCGGTGGCTTTCGCTTACATCTGGTATTGCAGGATTCTTGATGAATCGGCCGTCGAGGAACTCCATAATGTAGAAAGGTGTTCCAACTACGCTGTCATCTTCGCACAGCAAGTATGTCTTCGGTACGGGTACATCGGTCTGCTCAAGAGCGTGGATTACTCGATATTCACGATCAACTCGATGCGCTGTCTTGGACAAGATCTTCCCCGGCGGCTTCTTGCGCAGGACATATTTGTTCTTATCGGCGGCGGTGATTAGATATGTGGGATTTGATTGTCCAAAACCGAACTGCGTTCTATCAGCAGCATTCCTGCCTTTCGAGCTGTAGAGCCTCCTTACCTGCTTCAGATCTAATGGGGTCTTGATCTCTGGACAGTGCTTGTTCAGATATCTTTCCAGAGACGCCTTGTCGATAGGTTGCCGTACTGGACCAGCCATGTTGCTGCGCTTTTGGACTTCGCGATTGTGGTATATCCTATGGGCAGTATGTACAGGAAATAGGAACGAAAGATGTTCTCGAGATGAATGAGAGTCTCCGGAATAGATCGCAACTTACAAAACGCCTTCCTACAATGACCTCCAATGGAGTTGGCAACGATCAGTCTGCAGAGCCAGCCACGAGCAACTCGCCCGAGGTCATTCACTGAGCTCGGGGAAAAGCGGAGATCTTGGTCAAAGCTTGCACGGAAGGCGGAATCGTTCCCAGAGACATAAGTGAAAGCTCCCAAACTCTGCCAACACTTCGGCTGTCGTCTTCCTCTTCCACTCGACACAGACTCACCTTGGCCAACCTTGCTATGACTTCGGCTCAGAAGGATGGCCACAGCGGTAGCACGGGAGGCTGCAGGGTACATCGCAAGCGAGACTTGCGAGATGCCGCATGCGACCTCCGCAAGATGCAGGAATCGCGTCTCAGAAAAGGCACGGTAGGGCATGCCACGTTCATCTTTGTATATTGCTTGTCGCTGTACTCCTCATAGCCTGAAGTTTTCACCTTGAATTGAGCGCTTAGTGAAGGATGGGGAACCACGCTTTGGTCTTCGGTGCCACTGGCATCCAAGGCTGGGCCGTGGTCAATGAGTTCCTGAAGGGCTATCCAACAGCAGACAGCTTCGAGAAGATCACGGCGTTAACAAACAGACCCATCACTGAGAAGATGCTATGGCCCTCATCGGACAAGCTCCAGATAGTCAGCGACATCAATCTCCTGAGCGACTATGTTCAAGCCGACATGCGAGAGCGCATCCCAAGCATCGAAAGCGTGACCCACGTCTTCTTCTTCGCATACATCTTCAAAGAAGCCTCCGAGGAAGAAATCTCAATCAACGTCGAACTCCTTAAACGAGCCATCACGGCAATCGAAGCCCTCTCAAATAACCTCAAATTCGTCTTGCTTCCTACCGGTACCAAAGCCTACGGCGTCCAATGCATCGCAGACTTCCCTTTCGCGAACAAACTGCCCCTGTCAGAAGACCTACCTCGTATTCCGGAGCCGTGGAGATCTCAGAACTTCTATTATAATCAGACGGACTGGCTGGAAGCTGAGAGTGCTGGGAAGGATTGGACCTGGTGCGAGATCCGACCTGATGTGGTGATTGGATTCGTGCCGAATAACAATGTGTACTGTCTTGCTCAAACTCTGGCGACGTACCTGGCTTGTTATCGAGAAGTCGAAGGGGAAGGTGCTGAGTGCGCATTTCCAGGGACTGAGGCCAGTTGGAAGATTCTCTCGAACGATTCTGGGCAGGACACAGTCGCGCGATTTGCTATTCACGCCGCTTTACATCCGGAAGTCTGTGGGAATGGGCAAGCGTTCAATGTTGCATCGAGCTCCAACCCATCTTCATGGGAAGAGAAATGGCCTGTGATTTGCGAGTTCTTTGGTCTTAAAGGGACTCCGCCCCCGAAAGGTGGTAGTGGACCTCAGCCTGGACAGTACCTGACAGAGCACTTGGCGCAATGGCAGGAGATTGAGAAAAAGCACGGTCTTGCGACTGGAAGAGTCGGCAATGATCGAAGTCTCGCAGGTTTTCAATACTTCATCATGACGATGTTCGATTTCGATCGACAGATTGATCTCACGAAGCAACATACAGCTTGGAAGCAGGGCGGAACAGTCGAAGAAGCCAACTCGAAGGAAGTGTGGTGGACTGCATTCCAGAGATTTAGAGATGCGAAAATCATTCCTTGATGCTACGGAGTTGGTCAAGAGCTTCATCAGCTAAGTGGTAGGGGAGACAGCACAGATGATTCCACCACGAATGAGATACCAGCAGCAGTTCTCTTGAAGTAGTCGTCTCGGACAGCGTCGAGTTGCTTGGATGGGTATGCGAAGAAGAAGTGAGGGAGCTTGGCGTATTCGTCGTATTCATTGAGCACGCTGCGAGAGTTTTGTGAGAAAGTATCGAGCCATGATCAATCAGCATACCACTTACTTGTGCTTGTCCAGTTGTTTCTTCAGTATCCTGGCATCGTCACGCAAAGTATCGACTTCGCAGCCACATAAGTAGACACATGGAAGGTCTTTCAGGTGATTGTTGAGGGCCGGGAAGATGAAAGGGTCGTCCTTTGGTGCGCCGTGCAGGTCTCCATCCTCGATGTTAGTTACTTTATCGATGCTTGAGCAGAAAACGACGTACCAAAGAACGTCCTCATTGCACCCTTCGTATCAACCGTACGTTGATCGTGCTCATCATAGCTCGTATACCTCGTCTTGAGCTCAACCGGCACGGCATCAGGATGCAGTGTGAAGGGCTGACAGGCTACTATTCCTTGCAACTGACTCGTTCGCTTTTCGTTGGTAAGCTTCAATCCTGTGGCAAGAGCTAGCGTAGCACCAGCTGAGACGCCCATGAGCAAAACAGTGTCAGCTTTTGAGCCTAGTTTCTCGGCGTTCTCGATGCACCATTTCGCGGCTTCGACGCAGTCGTCAAGTCCAGCGGGATACGGATCCTTCGGAGCAAGGCGATATTCTGTGCTGACGAAGACGAGGCCGGAGTCTTTGGCATGGCGGCATACGAAGGAGTCATCTTCGTCGATGCCGCCCAGGACACAGCCGCCCCCGTGAAAGTAGCACACGATAGGCTGCTCCGGCTTGAGGTTGGGTGGTTTGTACACCTTTAGACGGATGTAAGATGGGGTCTTCTCTTCGAATGTGGTGACTTCGACATCTGAGATTGGGAAGGTATATTTCTCGACCATGGCAAGTCCATTGTTGGCATACTGCTGGACAAGACTTTCATGTGTTGGTCCGTGGAGAAGAGGTCGAAAGCCGAGTTCCTTCTCGAACTGTAAATGTTTAGAGCTATTTCGTTTTCTCCCTTGGAAGATCGATCTCACCGCAAGCCAGTCCGGGTGGAATACGTCTTCGTCTGCCATCTCAGCCATATCTTTTCAGTTCCGTGGCCGCGACGAATATGGAAAACGAAGAAGAGCTTAAGATACCTACCTTCTCACACCTCCGCTCCTACGTAATGGCGAACATCGATACCCATCGCATGAATCTCGTGACTGGATCCAGTGGTGTGGGTTCCCAGAACGGGGAGCCGCATATTTGATAGAGAGGTTGCACGATGTTGTCAGTGAGGAGATGGGAGCTGATGGTCAGGTGAAGTCAACGTGGTCCCTCATTCAATGGCCCGTGCGCATCATCGGTTGAGTTCTTCCCGATCCCTGAGCTCTCGTTTCCCTCTTTTCACCACTCCCTCGGTATGCTGTGACACGCCCGCGTCGACAGAGTAATCATTGTGACTTGTAGAAGAGCTCGCGAGCTCTCCCAAAGACCAAAGGTAGTGTACGATCTCAATTCTCTATACCTGCAAACGGACATAATGGCTCTCTCGAAAGCAGATCAGGAGCATCCCGCTCTATCACGCATCCCAGCATGGGCGCAGGAGAAGCTCTCACCGAAAGCAATAGACATCATCAAACGCGTCCATTACTGGGTCGAGAACGAATGCGTGCCTGCCGAACCGATTTTCAAGGCGCAATTGAAGAAGTATGGCAACTGGAAGACGCCGCCGATCATGACAGAGCTTCGTGCCAAGGCGAAGAAAGAGGGACTGTTCAATCTATTCCTTCCCAAGAGCTTTGGAGAATTGAGTCCTGGGTTGACAAATTTGGAGTACAGCTGTTGCGCTGAGATCATGGGCAGATGCTATTGGGCACAGCAGACGCTGAACTGCCACGCGCCGGAGACTGGCAATATGGAGCTACTGGCGAAGTATTGCAGTGAAGAGCAGAAGAAGAGATGGCTCATGCCTCTGTTGAATGGCGAAACATCGTCCGCATACAGTATGACAGAGCCGGACGTGGCTACTTCTGATGCTACGAACGTCTCATGCCGTATTACGCGCGACCCAAACAATCCGAAGTGGTTGATCATCAACGGCCGCAAGCTGTATGGCAACTGCAAATGGAATGACGACCTTGGCTTTTACATTCTCATGGCTTGCTCAGATCCAGACAACCCGAACCCATGGAAGAGGCATAGCATGGTCATCGTGCCAAAAGACACACCGGGCTTCAGCATGGTGCGCAATTTGACTATCATGGGCTACGACCACGCGCCGGAGGGGCATGGAGAGTACCTCTATGTCAATGCTCGCGTACCTGCAGAGAACATCATCCTTGGAGAAGGTCGAGCTTTCGAGATTGCTCAAGGCCGTCTCGGACCAGGGCGCATCCATCACTGTATGCGACTGATCGGCCAGACCGAGCGTGCCTACGAGCTTGCTCTTCTACGAGCGACCGACCCAAGAAAGAAGCCCCGCGGCAAGCTCATAGGCGAGTTCGATTCGAACATTGAGCGCCTCGCCTCAATGCGTCTGCAGCTTGACAGCCTCCGCCTCGTTGTCCTCAATGCTGCGCATACCATGGACGTCTACGGGAACAAAGCCGGACGCTATGCAATTGCTCAATCAAAGATCATGATTCCCGCCTCATGTGCAGCGATCATTGATGAATGCATGCAGATGTACGGCGGACAAGGACTAACGCAGCATACACCTCTGCCGGAGATGTGGACGTATGCAAGGTTTGTCCGAATTGCTGATGGGCCAGACTCTGCGCACAGGCATCAGGTTGGGAGAGATCAGTTGAAGACTGCACCGCAGTTCAGAATAAGGCATGAAGGGTATGAGGAGAGGTACAGGGAGCTTTGTCAGAAATGGGAGATTGAGGAGGAGACTTTTGGGACTCCGCCGAGTGCGCCTGGGATTATGAGAGCTGACAGTTGAGTAGGCAGTGGACGTTGAGAATAACAAACGAAACTGAAGGTCAGCACATACGTCACATACCCTGATAGCGTTCAACTCGACCGTCACCATTCTTGTATTCGCACGTAAGCTGCCTATAAGAAAGTGGTGGACACAGTCGACATTCTTCACGCGTGAGAAGTTTGCTAAGGCACGAAGATTTCTTTGTGGCCGCTTGTGGCTTCCTTGTGGCTGTTAACACTCTTCCAAACGCCCCTTTGTCTTGCAACATCACCTTGTGTCTATGATGTGCCAGCAAGCTGCAGAGCCATCTCGCGCCATGGAAAGCCTCAAACAGCCTCCCGAGCAAACATTTGTGCCTACATATGTGTTGGTGATGCTCCTAACTTTCGCACGTCATCAATCAGCCCACAAGCATAGCCCAAATCGCGAAGCCAAAGGACTGCACTTCGTAAGAACGAAACATCAGGACGACCACAGAACACAACCATTGAAGCGCAAACTCGAGATCACTACAAGCAAGAACCATGGACCAGTCGAACATGTACAATCGCGTGATCTATGAGCCAGGGCCGCCAGGCTCGATGAAAAGAATCAAAGTTCGCATTCCATCCAAGGAATTTTCCATCAAACAAATTGAGGGCGAGAAGGTGTTCATCAACATGCTTCAACAAGAGAGCGCCCAAGGCGGTACACCTCCGACCGATGCGGAATCCGCTTCCACCTACGATCGTCTAGACCTGATGTTCGGACGACTGGAGCACCAGGAGCCTATGGACCTTAACTTATGGCGAAAGACAGGTCTTCATGGTGTACTCACCAGCATGTACGCCGTCGGCTTCATCCATATGCCTGACAAGATCAAGACGCGAGCGAAGGCGCTTGTCAGCGAATTCGAGACTCTGAGCAACAAAGCAAAGCGAACACCGACACCGACACCGAGCAGTTCCAGCGATGCTGACAAGATGGCAATTGATGATGATGAGAAGGAGGCACTGGACGGGGAGGAGAAACAAGAGGGCAAGGTGAATGAGGATGAGAATGAGAATGAGAATGATGGCGATGAAGATGGGGAGGATGAAGCAGATGGGGAGGATGAGGAGGAAGGAGAGATGGAGGAGGCTCCCACTTCTGCCAGCAATGCCAACGACAATGCTGACCCCAACCAAGTCATCCCGCCTCAGGATGACCCTCTTTGGGGTGCGGGCAAAATCATGGACGGCCTTGCGGTAAGCAGCAGCACCGGATGGCCCGTGCTGCGCAAGCATCGCAAAAATAAGCCTGCCAATGTCCGTGGTCATAACGGCATTTCCGTTGGCCAGTGGTATCCTTACCAGATGAACGCCTGGGTCAATGGTGCTCACGGACATCCGGCAATCAGCATCTACGGTGATCCTACGAATGGGGCTTATTCGATCATTCTTGCCCCCAAGTACAAGGCCCTGAACGAGGATACCGGCAGCATCATCTGGTACGCAGCGCCTAGAAGCCCAAACTGCTCGGATCCTCGCCAAGCTCCCAATGTGGCCGACTTCCCCAAGGAGCAGAAGACAGATGCCAGAGGCATCGAGACTCTGCGCGCGTCAATCAACGGCGAACCTGTCCGTGTGATCCGTAAAGCTGGCTGCAGCTCGTTTGGGCCTTCTGTTGGATTTCGCTACGATGGTCTCTACCGTGTCACAGCTCAAGACGGCAACAAGTTGAACAAGAGGAAGGCAGGGCAGGGCAAGTATTGGCGATTCAAATTGGAGAGAATCAAGGACAAGGAGTTGAAGACTCTCAAGGATCCTCAGAAGGAGCAAGGAGACCTCGATTCATCCACTCGGCCTACTGAGAAGGAGAAGAAGGATTTCGAGGAGCTTCAGAAGTATCTTGCCAAGTGCAAGACTCCGCCCAGCAACAAGAAGAAGAGCGAGTGAGCACGGGGGGTGGATTGAGGAACTGGTGGCTTGAGCATTTGTGAAACTGACCTTAGCAATGTGGGCCTTCGACCTCCAAGATGATTAGCATCTTGGACTGTCGCTGGAACTTTCTGCTTTAGGTAGATAATTGAAGAAAACTGTGGAGACCGAAACATGAATGATCATTGCTGGCTTACTGTCCGCTGACCATGCTCTAGTTGGATGCTTTACCTAGACACCAAAGCCAGACACACTCCGAAGATACGATTACTGCCAGCACCTATTGCATATCCGGGGAGGAGCTTGCTCGACTCGACTTGAAGGAAAGACATCACGAGCTTGATTCGTTAATTGCAGATACGCGAACTTTCGACGGACGACCAGACTGACATCGTCCCGGACTCTAGCGAAGTCTTCTTCCGCAGCGAGAATGAACCAGCTCTCGACTGTTTAGGCACACTGAAAGAGCCAGCAAACATTCGACATGCATATTATAGTTGCTAACAGTCGTCCGTCCAAGAATCTGACTTTGCAGACCTCGTGCACCAAGAGCAATTCCCAGAGAAACCACTCGAGATGGCCCCTTCAGACGACGCAAATCCTCACATGTGGGACGCTCCCGGTATCATGGAAGGCCTTCTTCGCAGCTATCCTGGCGGTCCACCAACGTACAGATTCAGCAACGGCGTCAAGCAGCCAGCATCAAATTTTGGACACAACAAACTCGAGGTCGGCAAGTGGTTTCCTTACCCTCTCAGCACAACATATCACGGAGCTCATGGTGACCTCGGAGGAGGTACTTATGGAGACGCACAGAAAGGATGCTGGTCCATTCGTACCAGCGGCAGTACCTACCAAGACTTGAACGAAGACAACGGCACGACTCTCAAGTTTGCAGCCCCAGGTAGCCACCGCATCGAGAATGGCAAGTCTTACATTGACTCCGAGGAACTCAACAAGGGCCACATCAACTTGACACAGGCTTTGCATAAATCACACAGTCTTCAACTGCCTGTGAGAGTCATCAGAGGCGCAGGTGGAGCTCAGTTCGCACCATCCGCTGGATTTCGGTACGACGGACTATATCTTATCAAGCGGGTCGAGCACCCAACCAATTCCAATGGCGGTACGTTTGAGTTGTTTGTCTTCGAGAGAATGACCAAGAAGGAGATGGAAGAGCAAGGTCTCGAAGAACAGCTGGATTTCAACACCATGGCCGCACAGTCGCCTTCTCCTCGGGAATTGGCTGACTTCGCTGTTGTCAAAGCTTTCATGAGGAAGAATTGATTGATCAAGTAAACCTTCATCACGATGATGCGTGAAGTGGAAAGGCTTGGACCTTTGGCAATGTGGGCTTTCGACCTCTGTGATGAGGAGCATTGTGGACTGTCGTAGGAACTTTCTGCCATAGAATGAGAAATGGAAACAAAATTGACGATGACTTGTTGACCACAGACTGACAACGACCATCTCTCAATACCAGATTGCGAAAGTGACGTTCAAATCGTAAAGCATATGTGGAGTACCCCTCGTGCCTGTCGATCACTTCAAGCTTTCACGAGCTTTCCCAATTCTCCACCAATCACTCCCCATCAATACGAACAAACTTGATTTAGAAAGCGGAGACTCCCCATGGGCCAAGAATCAAAGTTCAACTCATTGCGGAGGATCTCTGCCGTCGTGCCATTACCCGGTCTTGCTCCGAAAGACACATATATGGCCGAGAAACAACCACACAATGCTTGAAGATTCGAAAGTAAGACCAGGAGTTTTCGATCAGACGACATGGCTCCCAGTCTATCAACTCTACTCCTCGCGGCTCCAACACTCATCCAAGCCTTGGACAATGGCTTTGGAAGAACACCTGTCCTCGGCTTCAACACCTACAACGACATCGGCTGCTCCCCCAACGAAACCTACATTCAAAATACCATCAACGCCTTCTCTTCCAAAGGCTTCGCCTCTCTAGGCTACAAATACTTCCAAATCGACTGCGGCTGGCAAGGCTACAACCGGCAATCCAACGGAAGCATCACCTACGACGCGAGTGTGTTTCCCAATGGAATTGCGCCTTTGTCCAAGTTGGCGATTGAGAAGGGGTTTCAGTGGAGTATGTATACGGATCAAGGGGTGAATTCGTGTGATACAAAGAGTAGTCCGTTGAGGGTGGGGAGTTTGGGGTATGAGACGCAGGATGCGATGCAGTTGGCTGGGTGGAATGTGGCGTACATGAAGGTGAGTGATGATTCTGACCAAAGTTTGGAACTTGTTGCTGAGTGACGATGAAGGTCGACAATTGCTATGTTGAAGCTGGCCAGAACGCTCCCAAGGATCCACGTTCGGATTTTCCGTCGAGATACCAGAAGATCTCCACTGCATTGCAGGATGTTGGTATCAAAGGCATGCTGGTCTGTCAGTGGGGCACTCCTTACAACAGTTCCACAGGGCTTCAAGGTCCATCGGCGTGGACGCCACCGCTTTCCAACTCCTACCGTGTTTCGGACGATATCGCGCAAGGCTGGGCAAATGTGATGCGGATCATGAATGAAGCCATTCATGTGAATCTGAACGGCCTCTCGGGACCGGGTCACTTCGCCGACATGGATCTTCTTGAAGTCGGCAATGCTGGTATGACCGCCGACGAGCAAGCTAGTCACTTCGCCATTTGGGCTCTATTCAAGTCAGCATTGATGGTCTCCACACCTGTACCAAGCATGTCGACAGCAACTCAGACAATCCTACAGAATAAGGACCTGATCGTCATCAACCAGGACTCTCTCGGAGAACCGGTCAAGCTCGTCCAACGATTCACGAACGATCGAGATGTATATGCTGGCAACTTGGCAAATGGCGATCGCGCAGTGTTGCTCCTCGACCAGACCAACACCGTCCGTACCCTTTCGATCAACTTTACAGACCTAGGAATCTCTTCAGCAACTGTCAAGAACCTCTGGACTGGCCGTACGACGACAGGTGCAACATCCTATTCCGCTCAAGTCAACGCTCACGGCTCCCTCCCTTTGCGGCTAAGCAACATCAAGACCGCCTCGACTTCTACACCAAAGCTCACTTGGATCGAAGCGGAATCCGGTACCGTCGCAGGAGGCGCCAACGTCCAATCCTGCTCAGGCTGCTCCGGCTCCTCGAAAGTCGGCTACATCACCAACTCCGGCGGCTCACTCACCCTCAACAACATCCGCACAAGCCAAGCAACCCAAGACGTTCGGTTTGATTACCTTGATTGCGAGATCGGGTACCTCTCCGACCAGGGACCGAACGTTCGCGGAGCAAGTATCAGCGTTAATGGAGGTCCAGGACAGAGTGTGCTGTTTCCTTTGACGGGATATAATTGGGATAAAGATGTGACGAAGAATCATTTGGTGAGGTTGAGTGGGTTTAGTACCAATGCGGCGAACACGATCAAGATCAGTGGATTGAGTGGGAGTACGCAGTATGCGCCTGATTTTGATCGCGTCGGTGTTGTTGCTTGAAGCAAGATCGTCGACTGCTGTGTACCGTTCGTAGCGAGATATGATATCTCCGAAGAGAGTAGTTGGTTGTATTCTGCGACCCATCAGCAGCAGTGAGTTCTCTGATTGGCTCAGTGGCTGATAAGACCCACCTTTATTTCTAGGGCTGGCGTACGCGACCTTCAGCTGGAAGGATCGCGTGCGTGGATCCTTCATCTTTTCCCATATGGGAGGCAGTCAGAGCCACAAAGTCGAATATATGAGGTCTTGAGTCCGAAATCGTTGTGCTGCGACCATTGGGCTCTCACTTCCAGACACCGTCCGACCATGAGTCTCAAAGAGTTCTTGTTTGGCTTCGATGCCGAAACGAAGAAGAAGTTCCCTCACATGTTTGTCAAGGGCAACATCGATCGTCATGGCGCGAAACGCACTGTGAGTTGATCACTTTGAATTGGCCAGTCCCCAATCTCGGACACTGAACTCTCGTTCACAGGTCCCAATGCAAGTCCTCAATCTCTCTCTGGGTCGCACAGGAACGGCATCAATGAAGCACGCCCTGGACTTGCTCGGCTACTCAACAGCTCACGGCTTCGACATGCACGAGAACTATGCAGATGCCGATATGTGGATGGAAGCTTTCCGGGCCAAATACTTCGGTGCCAGCTCTCCCGACCTCACAGTCCCAGACTTCTGGGATCAGATCCTTGGCCATCGTTCAGCAGTCTGTGACTTGCCTAGTAATAGCTTTGGTCCAGAGCTCATCAAGGCGTATCCGGACGCCAAAGTCATATTGGTCGAGAGAGATATAGACGCCTGGTTCAAGTCTTTCGAACATTCCATCATTCGCGGCCAGAATTCTGAGGTCGCCGCCCGTATCGTGGGCGTCTTGGATCCTCAGGGAGTTATGCGATTGAATCCTGTCGTGCACGAAGGTGTAATGCAGGGCCAATTCAAAGCTCGCGATTCACAGGAATGGAGAAAAAAGGCCAAGGAGGGATATCGAAGACATTACGCGGAGATCCGGGAGTGCTTGAAGGATCAGCCTGAGAGGCTTCTGGAGTACAAGCTCGGCAGTGGATGGGAGCCACTTTGCCAGTTCCTTGACAAGCCGATTCCCAAAGAAGACTTCCCAAGAGTGAATGAAGCAGCGGAGCACGATCGAATGATGGTGATTGTGGTCTTTCATCTGTTGCAAGGTTGCTTGAAGAGCATGTTCAAATTTCTCACGCCAATAGTGGTGGCGGCTCTGCTATGGAGGTATCGATCAGTGATCTTTGCATTGACAGACGGACGATGAGCTTAGATGAGGATATGTTGTTAGAATTGAAATGACAACGAAGGATCCAGATGGTGAAGTAAAAGTGAAGGTAAAGGCGAGCTTCGGCCATCGGCTGCTCCGGCAACGGTCTTGGCAAACGGAAACCTGTCGGCTTCACCTTCACTTTCACAACAGCTTCCTCCTTCAAACAAACATTACCGAAGGCGTTTTATCAGCCTGTACTCCTCTTCATGACGCTGGAGTCGCATCTCTACGCTTTCGTTCCCGACTGCTCGAACCGTGTCTCAAGCATTGAAACATCTAATGTAGCGTAAGAACTTCAGGCAAGAGAAGCAGGACAAAATGACAGCCATGACTGGGATATCGGTATGGGGATATCAGTATACTTATAATACTCTTTATTAGGGGAGAAGACTCACGTTGAAAGCTGCACCAAGGTTTGTGGTGTGTTGCGTAGGACTCGACGTCTTACGTTAGGGCTGCCGAAAATCGCCGCCTCCATCCACGAGACGCCCTGACGCCGGAAAGCTGGGACAACGGTCTTCATGTGAAAGTGAAGGTGAGCTTTACGAATTGCCTGTGCTCTTCTTGGCGGAGCCCCGCGCACTTTCGATTCTTTTCGCGCAAAGCCTCTGCACGTTCCGACTTACATACAACAACATTCTCCCCAATGCCAGCTACGAACGACGATGATATAAACTCAAGACCATCGTCCGGCTCTGCGCCAGCAAGCCGCGACTTAACCAGACCAGTCTCGCACAAGGACGCAAGGCACCTGCAGCCCAAAGACCTGCAGTCATACGTGGTGCAGAATGAGAGCCGCCTCAGCAGTATCGAGGACGACTCTCGCGACCACCACAACCGCCTGACCATGCTAGAGCCCAGTGTGAAATCACTGGCGGATAATGATCGGCGCCACGACCAACAGACCATCGCTGCGCGGCGTGAACTTGATGCGCTCAAGCAGCAAGTGGGCGAAGCTTGCAAGAAGAGCGACAAAGTGGCACGAGAGCACTTGCACCTGAGCTCTGACAACGAGACGCTAAAGGCCGAGCAAACAGCCACCGTAGCACTCGTTCAGCAGCTGCGAGACCACCACCATAGCGACCAAGCGGCTCTGATGGCGCAGCTCAAGGTTTGTGGGTCACTGCTACTTGCATGTAGACAGCTACTGATATTGTTGATAGGAAGCAGTAGAGACGGTCGAGGGTATGCAAGGCGCTCTATCGGCGCAGCAGTCGAAGATTGAGGCGTTGGAAGAGCAGATCAATTCCGCACGTCCTGGATTGGACACACCGTTAGCACCATCGGCAACCGTCGATGCGCAGGACAGACAGACCATGAGGATGGACGATTTGTGGAAGCATGTTTCGAGTCTGGACCAGAAGCTCAACGCCGAGGTTGATGAGAGGAAGCAGACGGCGGCCACGGCGACAGACCTCGTCAAGAAGTATGACGAGTTGTCACGAAACCAGACCAGCTTCCAGCGACAACAGGAACAAGCTCGGCCGCCTCCACCAAGCACAACGGCGCCAGCGTCGTATCCGCAGGCACGATCTCAGGCGCCACCGCCTCCTCCACCGTACAGCGGTTGGAACTACGGCCGCCCGTCCAATCATGCGTACGGCTATCCGCCGCCTTATCCTCCGAACAACATGCATGCGCCACCCAATCCTGGTGGCTATGGGCGCTACGGTCACCAGCCAGGGCCCAACGGACCGCCGTGGTCAAATGGGTCCCGTTATTCAATGTTGTCTAAGGCTTGTAAGGCCTGACAAGGGATGTTGGACTTCTGCCGCCGATTCGGCCCGCTTGGCTGCGCAGCACGCGATGAGAGCAAGAGACTTGGTGATTTCGGATATCTGTGAGTGATCTATGCCGTGCGTACTTCGCTTTGACTGCTTCCGAGCAGGGAGGGCGGAGTACTGTAGTAACGTGACTGTACTTTGGCGTCATTCCGACGAGAGGGTAAGTATCCGTTATATTTTCCTTGATCTACTTGACTTCATTTACGAAGGGAGGTATACAAGACGAGCTCCCCTCTGACCACAGTTTTTGGAGAGGGTGTCGAGCTGTTGATGGCGCAAAGATCTTATGATGCATCGCTAGATACGAATGGATGGAAGCTACAGTATTACATTCTCACAGCCTACCTTCCCTCTCCCCTCCGTCTTCCGATGCCCTTCAAATCCAACGACTATACCCAGTATAGCAGGTCATATGTTTTGACCACCTTATCCGCCAACCTATCCAGCTGCAGCAACCCGGCTCACGATGGAGCTTCTGGCCACTATGAACCACCCGATCAATCCTCCAGTCGATTCAAGACAGGCTGTGGCCTTTCCAGTTCACTGCTGGAACCCACCAGGCTGCATGGTGTGTAGCAAACTCAAGAACAAAGAGATCCAGAGAGCATTTGCATCGCCCGATATGGACTGCTTCGCAATTGTCTTCAAGAAGACGCCGATATCTATCCTGCTTTGACCCGCCTGGTCTGCTCCACAGGAGATCTGTTCACACATCCAACCGTTTCAAAATGGGCAAAATCCTGATCACCGGCTTCAACAAGCTACAATGTACCCCCAAGCACTACCTGAAGCAACAATTGAAAGTCGTCCCAGCCCACTACTCTCTAGTCAACTGCCTTCTGGACATGGGCCATGAGGTCGAGCAAAGGGATGTCACACTAGGAGAAGATCTGTCGAGTTTTGAAGAAGTGATTGTATTTATCGCCGGTCCTCGTCAGATAATGTGTGATAGGACCTACGAGGCTCTCTACACTATCAGTCAGCGCCCTGATTGTATTTTGGCATTTGATGACTGGCAAATTTCGGGAAACTTCAACGGTGTCGTTAATGTAACCAAAGGGAAAGGACTCTTTGACGACTACATTGTCAAAACGGCTTGCAAGAAGAGTCTTGAAGAGGTACGGCCTTATGAAGAAGACTTCCTCGCTGGAATCAAGGTAGTCACCGACAAACGCAATCGGATCCTCATACCGGCTTTCAGCACCGAGCATCTCAACGACCCAAACACGTATGGCCCGCACCTCATCTTCGACAAACTTGGTCATCCAAAAGATCGAGTCTTCACATGGAATCCAAACCCCTATCATCGGAACCGAACATGGGAGAATCCCCATCACGAAGGCGCTGTCAAGCCAGATACAGTGGACCCAGTCCCAGCCACCATCCAGATTCCACGGCCAGCAAAACTCCGCCGGTTCAACTTTGCCTCCATCGTCCAAGGCAAGACACTAAGATGGCTCAAGAAGCAAGGCTACACTGGCGACCCATCCAAAGGCAAGACAGGCTCCATCAACTCTTGGCAAGTAATCGTGTACGGCAGCAAGAACCACAAGAAGTCCGGAGTCGGTGATCGAATCACCGAAGACGAAATGGTCAAAATCTTTACCCGCGATTGGGCCTGCCTTATGCCAGCTTACGACCATGCAGGATCGGGATATTGGCGTGCTCGGCCTCTGCAGTGTACTGATGCCGGATGTATCGTGGTTGGTGAGGAGAAGGAGATGAGGGTTTTGTATGGGGATGGGTATCCTTACTACAGATTGAAGGCGGAAGCACTTACTGAGATGTCGGATGAGGAGTTGGAGGAGATTGCGAGGGTGCAGAAGGAGTGCTTGTATGAGTGTCACCCGCTTGATCGCGCGGTGACGAGAGCTGAGTTGGAGGCTGTTTTGAAGGCTGGGAAGTAATGCACAGCAGATGAAGTCGTCCTAAATGCCAAGAGTTGTTGTCGCGGATGAGACGCGGATGCACGTGTTAGGCTCGGTTTCCATTCATACTGTTCTTCATTCGTAGACCGCGGCGTTTCTATCAAAGCTGCATTCGTACTGTGATCCGAACAGCAGCAATGATGTTGTTGATGGCGATGTTGATGAAGAAGCAAGAGCAAGAGCAGTTTGTGTGACGGAGTTGGCCGCCTCGCACCTCCCCGGTCTCGATCTTCATCCACAACGTGGTCGCCAAGAGCGGGATAGATCCGTCCTGGTTTCCACACCTAAACAACAACACGAGTACTTAAACATCCAAATAGACATAGACCTCGCCGACAGCGGTTTGTTCCGACCTCACTTCCCTGGTTTTCCGCCTTCGGTATTCTCCCCAAGAAACAGATCGCCATCATGGCCCTCGATAAGACTATCTACATTGGATGTTTCGTCCATAGCGAGAACCTGACCACACTGGACGTCTGCCCTAATGGCATGATTGGCGTGGACGAGAATGGAAAGATAGCATGGATTTCGCGAGATATGAAGGGCAGAATAATGCCCACACCGGAAGACTGGCAGCACGCCAAGGTTGTCAGGATTGATGGCTTGGGCTTCTTCTTTCCAGGCTTCATAGGTATGTGCAACTCATGGCACTGAGGAAAAGGGAGAATGAGGGGAAAAGCAGCAAAGATTGTCGAGCATATGCTAAGCTCGCCCAGATACGCACATCCACGCTTCGCAATATCCCAATGCCGGCATCTTCGGCAAGTCAACTCTGCTGGACTGGCTCAACACATATACCTTCCCACTCGAGTCCTCATTCTCAGATCTCCAAAAGGCCGCAAAGATCTACAACCGCGTCGTGGCCAGGACCTTGTCGCACGGAACCACAACAGCATGCTACTACGCAACTATCCATGTTCCAGCCACTAACCTCCTAGCCGACATCTGCCAATCCCGTGGCCAGCGTGCTTTCGTTGGTAGGGTCTGTATGGATCAGCTCAGCCCAGACTACTACCGCGATGAAAGCGCTCAAGCTTCACTGGATGGCGCAAAAGCATGCATCGAGCACGTCAAGAAGATTGACCCTTCTTTCGACCTCATCAGCCCAATCATCACACCTCGATTCGCACCCAGCTGTTCCCTCGAAAGCCTCCACAGTCTAGGTCAACTCCACAACGAGACAAACGTCCCAATCCAAACCCACATATCCGAAAACAAACCCGAAATCGCCCTCGTCAAGGAAATGTTCCCGAACTCAAAACACTACACAGACGTCTACGACTCCACCGGCCTCCTCACCAACAAAACAATCCTCGCTCATTGCGTCCATCTCTCACCCGAAGAACGCTCTCTAATCAAACACCGCAATGCCAAAATCTCACATTGCCCTGCTTCCAACACCGCCCTAACGAGCGGCTGCGCACCAGTCCGACAACTCCTCAACGAAGGTCTCACAGTCGGACTAGGAACCGATGTCTCCGGCGGATATACCCCCTCTATCCTCTCCGAATGCCGCGAAGCCCTCTTCGTCTCCCGGCACGTCGCCATGACCGCAGGCGACGAAGCCAAACTCTCTGTCGAGGAAGCGCTCTACCTCGCCACGCGTGGAGGGGCGAAAGTCGTAGGTCTAGAAGATCGAATTGGAGGCTTTGAGGTTGGGATGGATTGGGATGCTCAACTGGTTCAGTTTGATGTTGTGGGAGACACGGTGGGCTTGGATGGGAAGAGTGGGCCGATCGATATTTTTGGCGAGGAGAGTTGGGATGATAAGATTGCGAAGTGGGTTTATACGGGTGATGATCGGAATACGAGGGCGGTTTGGGTTAAGGGGAGGTTGGTGCATTCGAGGGAGGGGTGGAAGCCTTGAAGAAGAAGAAGAAAAGAATCGCAGGATGCATGATATCTGCCTGATGAGGTGCGACTGGCTGGTGCAGCACACGCCCCAAATCCGGCGACTATTACAACTCCAACGTCCCAATCCTCCCACCAACCTCTCCCTCCCGACTCAACGGCCCCTCAGCTAACCTCTTCCCCACCGTCGCCAAAATATCCTCATACCCCTCACCAGGCGTCTTCTCCACCTGCACCACCAACCTCGCATTCAAAGCCCTCAAAGCATCAAACTTCGCACTCGCAATCTTATATGCCGAGCTTTCAGCATCTCCTCTCCCACCTACCAAATTCGCGAACGTCCTCGGCGGTTTGAGAAGATACGGGAGCGCATACTCGAGAGCGGGTGGGGCGAGTATGGCAAGATGTCCGCTTGGAGGGGTGGCGATTGTTGATGGGAGGGATTGCGGGGGATGTTCGGACCAATTTGCTGTTATGACTGAGGTGAGAACGTTGATAGCTGATAGGGCGAGATCTTTCAATGCTACTGTGTCTGCGTGGGTTGTGACGTCTTTCCAGAAGGTTGGATTGTTGGAGAGGTAGTGGTAGTAGAGTGCTCGCGCTTGAGAAGCCTCTTCTATGATGAGCGGGTCTTGCTGTGTGTTTGATGTGGTCCCTCCTGGTGTGAAGAAGATGTCTCGATTTGGGCCGTGGAAGATGGTGGCGAGGGTGTTGAGAACATCAGGATTGGTGGACTTTGAAGGTAGCAAGGAAAGTGGGTTCGATCTCCATCCAGCGCCGCCTTGAGTTGCTGTCAAGGCTTTTCGAGGGAGGCTGGCCAGCAGATGCAAATCATGTTTTGGCGACTCGGCATGTGCCCATTTGGCAGGTGACTGATCGAGAGCTGCGCCAAGTCGGGTCATGACCTGCTGCGGCATCTGGCTTGCTACAAAGTGTTCCGGATACCGGCTGGCATAAGTTGCGATGTAGTTCGCTGCGGGTCCATACAGGAACATGGCCTCGAGCGGATCTACTGATGTTCCTGGTAGTTGAAGGTAGATTGCTGCTGTTCTCGCATGTACACCGTGGCTGATGAGGTACCGAAGGGCAGGCGAGTCAGTCGAAGAAGGAGCAGAGCCCGCTGTTGATTTGTTGGACTCCAAGAGGTCAGAATAGAAGTCGATGAGGCATCGACACATGAGCACGTCATCCTTGGTGTCGACCATGTGAAGTGCAGCGAAGTCCAAGAGGCTGCCGTCTACTTTGTATTCTCTTTCGACATCGGCATGGTGGCTACGTGAAAGGGAGCTCCAATCCATCTGGCCGACCTTTGGTAGCCACTCCATCAGTCGGGCTTGAGATAGCGTACGCTGACTCTTGCTGAGCTGGAGCGAGGACGGTCCATTGAGTGAGCAAGCATCGAAGAAGGTGCGATAGACATCACGATCGCCAAAGATTCGCTTCCAGATGAGTCCTTGCCCGCCAGTCGGTAGGTGCGCGTTGGGATCTTCTTGGATCTCTTGATCTATTTTCAGGAGGTCAAGCAAAATCTGAGAGGACTGAGAAGCTATTCCAGTGTCGCTAGTGCACAGCCAAAGTCGAACGAGCGCAAGGACTGTGTCCAACATTCCAGCCACAGACGCGGCATCTGCTGCATTCAATGTCGCCTTTTGTAAGATGGCAAGAATGAGGCGGTTGAACGACACCATGTGCTCTCCGGCAGCCAAGCCATCGGTGAATGGAATGCTACCAAGCTTGAGGATATCGCCATAAGAGTAGTCGTTGATGAGCTTGAGTAGGAGGTTGACTGCTGGTGTCGGATCCTGTTGCAGAGTCGGTAGAAGTGAGGATAGAGCTGACACTATCGCCACCTTTTGCTCTGCCGAGACACTCTCTGGCAGGACAAGTTCTGCCTCTTCGAATAGACGATCATCGAGTTTGACGGAGGGATCGTTGGCCGTTGCTTGAATATTCTCCGAAAGTCTGCCCGCTACATTCTGCGTCATTTTGAAAGGACTCGCTGGTTGCTGTTATGAACTTCTTCTGAATCTTCCGGAGCATATGTTGTTTCTGGTGGCAGCGAACATTTGTAAGTTGTGTCTGAGAGAAGCAGAGGCAAACGCAACTGACGTTGCCTTCATGTGCGTGATTCGCTTGTAAAGCCAATCGGCAGTTCTCCATCTCACATGGCCTGTGCGCGCGCAAGGGTCTATCTTTAGAATCTCGAGTTCCACTTTACTTGACAACCTTCGACATCCCTTCTACCTTCAACATTCAACAGTCTTCGCTGAACCTGGGCCATTGAACCGCTCACTGAATACAAAAATACACACAAGATCAAATTCAAGATGGCCGAGACACAGCAGAACAGCACCGACACTCAGCAAGCATGGGACGCGACACAATACGAGGCTGCGCTGGCGCATCTCGAACGACTTCAAGAACAGGTGCGTGCAGACTTGAATGGAATCAAAGCATCTGCATCTGTGTATCATGATACTGACTTGCTCCAGCTCAACTTCATGCGAGCAACCATTCCGTCTATTGTCGAGCCGATGAACAAACCCAAGAAGGACAAAGCGCAATTATTTGTCGAGATCAAGACCGCAGCCGTGCAATCTGTGACCGGTGTCCAGCAACTCCGGGAGGCCTGGAATTCTGAGCAAACCCAGCAAATTCTCCAGCACAGCCAAGAAAGCTTCACCAAGGATGCCGATCTGAGCAAGGCCACGATCGTGCCTCGGTGGGGATGGGCGGAGGATGCGAAGTGAGCGCAAGGCTCTTTGGAGTTTTCTCTACAAAGACGCAAATCGCTATGGCTTCGTTTTCCGCTTCCGAGCCATCAGAATAGCTTTCAACGAATGAGACGATCAGAGTAAATTTGGCTCTCCTCGCGGCATCTCTCCTCAAAGACGTAAAGTACTGTGCTATTAGCATCCGCTTCCGAGCGATTAAAACTACATCCCTGGATGAGGCGAGCCGGGAGAATTTGGCTCTCCTCAGAGCATCTCTCTTCAAAGACGCAAAGCACTTTGCTGTTGGCGTTCGCTTCCGAGCGATTAGGACTGCACTCTCTGGATGACGTAAAGCAGGAGGATTTGGATCTCTCGGAGCATCTCTCGCCAAACACACAAAGGATTCTGCCATCGAACTCCGCTCCCGAGCGATCAAAAGAGGCTTCCATTTATGAGAAGTACTGGGCGAATTTGGCTCTCTTTGAAGCACCTCCAGACCATACGAACATACTGAGCACTCCATTGCCGATTCCGGGCCATCAAAACCGCCTGACACATTAGAAAAGATCTACCGTAAAGGTCTCCCACCTGGCCAAAACCCAGCACTCCCATCAACAGTCGTATTCCACCGCCCATCCCACTCCCTCCAACAAGTCGGTACACTCCACTTCCCCCTCTTCCCCCTCGGATAATGCGCATCGCTCCAGAAATTCCACTTATTCGCCCCATGGATCCGATCATACTCCCTCGTCCGGAAATTGTACACCTCATTCCGATCCCTCCTCGCCCACGGAGCATCTGAGAAATTCCCTGGCGGATACCAATCCATATCTTCTGCTGCACCACGCCAGTTCGGATCTGAACCACCAAACCATTTGAGGCCTGTCGAATCCCAATTCGACCACCTCTCCCTCCCCGGCAAATCCCTATGAAAAGTCCTCTTATCCCCATTCGCAACGACATACAGATCCGCCCCCTCACCCATCACTGCATCCTTAATCCTCCCCATCGTGCCCCTCCTCGCACCATCCACAGGCCGCGCCCAATATTTCTTAGACTTGAAATTGTGCAGTTTGCGACCGCCTTGATACCAGCCCCGGCCTTGGTTGCCGCTGTGGCGGTAGTGGATAAAAGGTTCTTCGCGCGGGGCAGTGCGGCGATGTCCGAATTCGGGGAGGAAGGGGAAGCCGTTGTAGGTTGCTTGTTGGTAGGGTTCGGAGAAGGGGTGTGGGTGGTACCAGGTTGCCATTTTCGATTTCGATGTGAAGGGAATGTTGTTGTTCAAGGAAGACAGAGGGTTTCGCAGACTTGGGGATTGGACCTTGGGTTTGGTGGATCTGGTGATGAGGTCCGACTTATCTGCGTATAAGTATATGCGATTGATATTCAGACGACAGTTGTTCCAACGAAACGAAAAGCTTTCCGCAATTGCCACAAACACAATCATTCTCATACAGAAGCCAGCTCAACACGGGGCTTCACTCTTTCCAGATCGGGCAAACAGATCGAGTTTGTGTGATGTTTGCAATTGCTTCGGATCGTGGATGAAGACGATACAAGTCGCTCCATTCAGCATCATTTGAAGGAAGGAAGGTACATGTGATCTCGTGAAAGCCACCTGACGTGCCAAGTGTTGTCTCAAAGTGGCCCGTAGTCGTACAGAACATGAGTGACCAGTGCACAGGGCCGATACCAATCACAGCCCCAAGATGTGATGCCATGCCATGCCCAAAAGCGCCTCGCAATCCCTATGCGTTCAAGCCTTGCACAATGCCCTATTCGAGCCGCTACTCCATCCTGTCCCCATCTAATAAGCCCCCAAATCCTGCCCTGCCCTAGCAAGCGTCTCCCAAACCCTCCCGGGCAGCTTATATCGTATCAACCCAGCAAACACCATAACGTCCTTTGCAGTTTGCACACATCTCGCAATCGTCTGTTTCTGCATACCCGTCTCCAGACCGATAGACTTGAGTTTCTCGACCTGATTGCTGCAGGCAATGACGGTCCAAACCATGACGTGGCCGATGGTGCGGGCGACGCAGGTAGGCATTTGTTCGAAAGCACTGGATTTGGAGCGGATGGCGGAGATGTCGCCGTCGGTTTTGGTGGGGATGACTTCGGCTGTGTCGACGGCCTGGGAGGAGGTTAGTAAGACTGCACAGTTTTTGTGAGGAGAGGAGGGTACTTACATCGACGACTTCGGCCCATCTGCCACTCTCGAGTTCTTTGCGTGCAAGGGCGAGATGAAGAAGCACTTCGCAGGCATCGCTGTGCTTGCGATCGATCTTGCTGAGGAACATTCGGTCTGAGCCGTACAATTGCTTGATGTCTTGCGCCAATTGCACTGGGTCGTCTACGGCTGTCAAACTTAAGCTTGTTTGCACTTGGTTCGGATCCTGGTTGTTTTGGTCTGCTGTATTGCGTGGCTTCAGTGGCTGGAGTCGAGCGGGTCTGTCGCCTAGTTCTGTAGTCAACGCGAGGGACAAGGCATCGTTCACGACCGCGTACACCTTGTTGTAGTCTTCTGATAGGTGGTAGAGTAGCGCGGCGTCTGTGGTGCGCCCCTGCTCTTCGGCTGTGCGAGCTGCTACAAGAGTGACATGTTTCAGGAACTCGCGCTCGTTCTCGAGCTTGATGAGCTGCAAGCGCTGCTCAATAGCACCTTGGATGCGCTGACCGTCGGCACGAACGTCGCCCAAGAGCTGCGCAAACTCGCGAGTCTCTAGCACAACTTCAGTGAGCGCCTGGTAGCACAGTTCTCTTTGGCTCTTGCCAATGTCTCCGATCAGATCCGAGTTGAGGCAGATGAGAGTGATGTAGTCAACGGCAGCCGTTGCATTCGCCAGACGGAAGTCGCGTGTGTATAGTCCGATCATACTGCCGAAAGCGATCTGAGGTTGCGCACGGGTGCTGTAGGAGAGCAGGTCGTCGCTGTCGTTGATACCGCTGACTCGCAAAAGTCCGTAGAAGTCGAGAGCAATGGCGAAGTGTACAGCAGACAGGTAATTGTGGGGGTAGAGATCCGCAATCGCCTTTTCGAACATGCCAGCCAGGACTTGCATGAAGAAGAAAGTGGTGGGTGCATTGGCGATGTCGCTACCAGCGCCAAAGTACCGCTCACCAATGTCTTTGATAGATTGTCGAACGTCTTCCAGGTTGAAAGCTTCGTGTGCAAACTCGTCGATGCGGTTGTACTCCCGGGCCAATGCGAACTGCAACCATAGCCAATCCATCATGTCGTTTGTGATGTTCTCCAGACTACGTCGTCCGAGGTCACATCGGCCAATGACCTTGTAGCACATCATGCGGTAAGGATCTATTGAGTCCTCAGGAGCCAGACGTTGTCGCTGCGAGTACTCGTTGTTGATGGCGGTTTGGAGATCTCCAGAAAGCCGGTGATCAGGGCTCTCGACGAAAGCTCGCAAGTAGCGCACAAACTGCCGATCGATTTGTCGGAAGGCGGCTGCGTTGTCTCGGTGAGTTACATACTCAAGCGCCTCAGCGTATAGACCAGCGCGGAGCAGGTAGAATATGACGGGCCAGCAGTAAGTCTCATTGACTTCTTGTAGGAGATCGGCATCTGGGCCAAGCTCTTTGCGTGCGGCACGAACTCGTACGTAGCCGATTACCTTGTGGATAATGTTCGGCTCGCCGCCAAGTTTTGCCTCCAACGGATTCCTGTCCACTACCGCGTTCAGCTGGCTCAAAAACAGCTTCTCGAGATACGTCCGCGAGCCGTCAAGAATGCGTTTGCGCACTGCCATATTCTCCTGTGAATCGCCTGAGTCGTCGAGATACGCCGCTGCGTAGGTGCGCTCTCGGATGGCACCAGCATCTGTCAAGTTCTCTGCGTCTGGCTTCTCGCCCGTGATCTCCACGAGCGCCTTGAATGCGTTGACGAGCATGGACGTGTCTTCGCTCTTCGGCTCGGCCTCCACCTCTGCGAATTTTGTCATAATAGGGTAGTTCTTCTCTTGCAGGCGTGCAATGTTTAGATCTTTGACCTGGTCACTGTACCTTTCCTGCTTCTTGCGCAGCACGTTGTCCTCTGGCGCTGGTCGTATACCGTCAATGGGTAGCTTTTCCGCGATATCACCAAACGCGCTGCTGCGCATCCCTCGAGGCCCAACTGATCCAATGACGGATCTCGACATCCCCGCAAGACCAAAGGATTTGTTCGCGGTTGACATTCTCCCTCTTCTAGATGAGCGCCCGAATGCGCTGTTACCATTTACAGTGCTGCCGCCCTCTTCCAAGCTCTGCGGCTTCTTGAGACCAAAATGTTCGTAAATGCGCTGGCGGTGTGCGTCCCAGTCCACGCCGTGTAATCGCTCCTCAATCATCTTGTCGAAATCGTCGTGGGCGCGCTGGATGTGGCTGTCTACCATCTTTTGGAAGTCGGACTGATATCGCTGTGCGAGGGTCTCCTTTACGCCGGCTGTAGGCAATTCGGTCTGCTGCGGTGCTGCGGTGCGGGCGCCAGACAGTTCCTCGAGATCGCGCAATGCTTCGCTCGTGTTGACGCCCGAGGCTGAAAGCAGGTAATGCGCTCTGGCATCGGTGAAGCCTTTCCCAAGATTTCTAACCTTGCGCGAAATATCCTGCAATCCGAGCTGTAGCTGTGGTTCATCGCTATTCCCTCGTTTCTGCCCGCGATCGAGCAGCGCCTGGAAGTAGGCCGGTGCCGCCTGTTGGCTGTTCGACAGCGACATAGTTGCGATCGATGGGGCGGCGCGGGAAGGAGGGTGGTGGATAGGCGGTAGAGAGGGTGGTGGAGGGTGCGGTGGAGGGGAAGGGTATTGAAGTGAAATGTTGGATGTTTGGTCAACACGATGTTGCGAGAGAAACGCGTCCGAGCCCAGAAAAGAAAGTGGTGGGACAGAGACCCAGCTTCCCCGAAGTCTGTGAGACACCTTCACTCTGCAGACAATCACCACTTTCACAACACTTCCTGCTGCCTCGAAGACGACGACGAGTGCTTTCTGTGACTAAGTCCAAGTAACTCAGGCTTCACATTCAGCAATTGATCTCTTCTGCCACAAGTCGCCGTAAGGTACAGACCTCAAAAGTCAGGACTCCAGATGTCACCGTGCCGCGATACCCATTAGCCTTCCTTCGTCTAACCTCTGATCGACCTACTTCTACTCATATCTCACACACTCTCTCTCTCTCCCTCTCTCTGTCTCAACCTCTCTGAGCATCGCTAATTCAGCGGCAATCTATTCTCGACATCACCATGAAGTTCCCAGCAGTCTTCGCGCTTCTACTCGCGCGTACTCTTCCGGCTCTTGGGACTCCAGCTGCCAATCTCGAAGACGAGTCCTCCTGGCTCACCGGTTGGTGGACCAAGACAGCTTCCTACTTCAGTCAGAAGAATGCAGAAATGCTAGCCCATTGCGGCACCTTCCGCGGCACAGTTGGAGACGTGGCCTACCGATATCGAACCAACGGCAAGACATGCGATGTCTCCAAGGAACGCACACTGATACCGAAGGCCATCGAAGCTCGCATGCTGGATGTAGAAAACGCTTTGTCGGAGACTACGTGTCTGGATCTCAGCCAGGGAGTTCATTTCGACGGCTTCCTGCTCATTGGGCCAAATGACGACTTCGATGAAAGTATCCATTGCGGACCAACCATTCCGGAGCTTGATCAACTTCTCTGGAAATCGAAAGCTACAGGAGCTCAAAGCGAGGCCGGCGACAAGGCGATGAGGGATGAGCTTTGATGTTGACCCCCTGCGATCCGATAAAGTCGCAATCTGGTGATATGTAATGCACTCCGCCGAAATCCAAGAATCCCGAGGCAGTAGGCGCAAGTCTCTGGATGGAAACAAATCGTGGATCCTTGGGACGCAGAGCGCGTGTCAAGCTAAGCTCTATTCTTGGCACACACCCTCATGAGCTTGAAGGTGCATGGCGTTCCAGCCTTGTCGCCACTTGGACTGTACAACCACACTTTCAGCTCATAGCCGCCGTCTGGGACCAGTGTGATGTAGGCAAGGCTTAGCTCAGGACCGGTGAAATGCACATTCGCTTTTTGTGCTGAACACGCTCCGTCGGCGCTCATTCGAGGATGCTCTATGTCCCAATCAGGCCTGCATTACCCCTGGGCGCTGCCACAAGGGCTTGCGCATTCGCCAGCCATGGGTGAGCCACCGCTGAATCTACATGCAATCACAGTCGCCCTCCGGGCCCCCCATCCAAAACTGTTTCAGACCAGAGATTTCGAGGACCGGTTCGCTGGCGTCCCGCCATGATATCTATATATTAACGCATTGGCCCGAGACTTCGCAAGATACTTCTCACTGCCAACACAATATACTTCAGCGGGTATCATGTCCAACAGCATGGTCGATCCTGCCAGTTGTGAGGCCAACGCAGATGTTGCAGGCCCAGGAGTGAGTCAGCGGCCGCGGACAAGGACGGCCACCACTAACGTTGCTGTATAGGTCATTACGGCGTTCGTCGCTTCTGCCTCGATCACCATTATCTTAGCATGGAGACTGTTCACAAGCGTCACCCTTCGATACGATAACGATAGACACATGTATGTGCTTGATAAAGAACGAGTATCAGAGCACGGAAGGGAAGTGATCACGGAAGCACTCAACGGCATGGGCATTACTCAGCTGGTAACGTGTGCTGCTCTCTTGATCAGCACCGTTTTGGCGTACGAAGGCGATTATGTCGACCCGCACGCCGTGCTTGCCATACTTCTTTTGGAGCTCGCTATCTCAAGCCACACGAGCGCCCTGTGTGCTCTTGTTGCACGGGGCAGCATGGCAAAATGACCGTTGTTCATACGAGGTGTTGTCTGCGTAGGGGAGCACGGCTTCTTCTGTAGGCTATTCTACAACGCGCTCTTCAACGAAATACCCAAATCTTCGGACCGAACGACCTTCGCACTTGATCGGGGTGCGACCATAATCAGCATTGCGATTTGGGTCTGCATTGTCCTCCAAGCCTTCATGAGCATGTTCAGCGACGGCGCTGAGCGCGTTCCCGCAAATGGCCGGGCAACGAAGATTTTCGCATACACTGGTATGCTCGTCAGCACTCTTGCTACCGTCGCGGCGATGATCATGGCTCTCTACCTAAAGTTTAACCCGCATCCGGTCTGCGACATGGCGCACGGCGAAGATAATGAGTGGGGTTTTGGGCAGCTCGTGACCGTGATCATGCTGGCTGCACCGATATTGGCTTTCGTTGAGTCCTGCTTCAGTACGCCTTCCTCCTTCCCCCTTCTCGTTCTATCGTCCTATGAAGCTTACGAAAATAGCAGATTCTGAAAAAGCAGGCTACAAGAAAGTCAAAAAGACTGAGGAGCAAGGCTGATATTCTGCAACGCACTGCGCAAAGACTCTCCTCATTCTCTCTGCCGAGGGCTGCAGATCAACAAGCATCCGCGATATTGAGGGCGGACGGGCTGGTTTCGTCACGAAACGATCTTCTTCTTGGCCATTGGCTAGTGCGCGTACTGATAATCTTTGTCCGGCGTTTAGGAGACTTGCGAAGTACTGTTCCTATTCGATCTCAGATAACCTCCCTCAACCTCCCCGTCTCTGTTTCGAAAGCATACCCAACAACCCCCGCAAACTCCGGCAAGAAACTCCACTCCTTCACCTTCTGCACATCCTGTCGAATACTCTCATCAAGACCAACACTACACACCACCATTCCCGTCAGCCAACAACCTTCCCCTTTCCCCTTTCCACTCCGGATCAACTTACTCCCCAAAAGTCCCATAAACCTTCCCCTCAACCTCCCCCTCCTTCCCAGGATTCCTCTCCCCCAAAATCCTCTTAACCTCATCATCCGTCCTCATCAACCCCCCACAATCCGTATGATGGATCACGACGATGAGGCCGATAGGTGCGATTGTTCCCATGATTTCTAACGAGCGGAAGGTTTCGGGGGTTACGCGGCCGCCTGCGATGCGGATGATGGAACATTCTGCGGGAAGAGGTGTTAATTGGAAGGTGACGAGGGATGGGAGGAAGGAGAATGCGTACCGCCTTTTTGGAGGGAGAGGAATTCGGAGGGTTCGATGCGGGCGTCGGAGCAGGAGACTATGAGTGTCAGGGGATGGATTGTTGGAGGGGATTAGGAGCGTGCGGACTGATGAAGATCCTGCCATGCTCCGGGCCGTATGGGAGGAATGCGACGGCTTTGAGGGGATTGGGAGCTTTGTAGGTGCTCAATTGATCCCTATCTATGGTCAGAATATCTCAGATGCGGAGTTCATATCAAGTAGCATCGGACTGATTGCGCTGCTAGAGCGCCTGGAAACGTTCTGAGGCCATCGGTTTGGAGAAGCTGATTCTTCGACTCGTTTTGTAATGAGGCGTACACATGTCAATGGCAAAGCGAAGGGCTATTCATTGCTACGATCTCTTATACCGTTCGATGTTTTTTCCGCCAAGACCCAAAGGCGTGTTCACTAAACACAGACTTGATTGCTTCGGCCGGTACTCCCTCTAACACCTTGCGTGCGAAAGAGATCACTCTCTCAAGATCTTTCTGATGCTGTCCTGAACTCAAGATTCTCGCGCAATATGTCGATCGTGTTTTCTTTGGAGCTTTGGTTCGTCCTTGGTACTACTCTGGCTTGATTCGATGCAAGGGGTCCACCAGCCAATTGTGAGGAATACTCCGTCTTTGAACAAAGGACAGGTAAATCAATAGGACTCTTTGACGAGTGGAGTGAGTAGAAAGTCGGTCGCACTCTGCGATATTGCAGCATAGGAGCACTTGAAAGGGGTTGAGCGATTTCCACCAGAAAGGTAAAGAAGAAATGTTGCGCAGAGATTCTGACTTCTTTTCATCTGAACAGATCTGATTTTCCCAGTCATTTGATTAAAAGAGCAAAGGAAGAGTGTAGAGCAAAGTATTAGAAACAAAAGGGAAGAATGCGCGACGTCAAATCGAACCCAGGGAAGACAGCTCCGGTTCTGACCTCCTTTCTGTGGGCACGAGTGCACCGCAGTGCGTACCTAATGGATTGTTGTGCGTGTCGTTGAGAACGACGTGTAGCGGGACACGGTAAGGCGCCTTGACTCGTGCCATGCTTTGTTCGCGGATTCGCGATTACTTCATCTGCTGCTCCTCCCATTCTGGAAAGATGTATAGACGCAAGAGGATGATGAGCCTTGTGTATAGCTGTGGCTGGTGATCAAGATGGTCTGGAGAGTATCTCCTGGAGCAGATGAATGAGCGTCTTGCATGCGGACACATGGTAGTGCATATCCTTCATTCTCTCGCCAGAACTTGGAAGAGGTCAGCGGAGGTTGTCGGATGAGAGTGCCATTGCCAGCGGACAGGTGCGCAGCCGAGCCGGGCGTGGCACAAAACGGACGGTGTGAGACCTTGGCAGACTTCTCCTTGCTGGGAAATTGCGGCCAAGCGGTTGTCGTACAGCGGATGAGTATAAGAGACACTGAATTACGTTGAACAGTGAGATCAAATTCAGATTGTTGACTTCAGTCTCAGTCACATGCTAGCGCACCTCAGGACGTCATAACACCTACGGCATCTCCCGAAAGCTTTCTTCTTGGCACTTTCAACGGCATCTCAAGGCGTTCGGACGTGAGTTTTACTTTTTGCTTCCCAGATTGCTATCAACAACCTCACACATATTCCTCGAATCTTGACCTCACTTGCTTATTGTATTCTCACAGAACATCCGAGCAGCTCCATCAGAAGTAAAGACTGACTTGAACAAGCAAGACATCATTGCGGCATCACTCATTGGCCTTCGGTCATTTCTGCCGAGAAGACGCCGCCTATCGCCAGCGATAGCGCTTTTGTGGTCCTGCCTGCCCCACGACTGACGAAACGCGTCGAGAAAATCTAAGGCGCTGTCCTCATCACGGCGTTGTCCTCTCACTCCATTCTACAAAAGCATTCACGACCTACTCGTCAGTCTAGTCTCCATATCCTTCTGACCACAATTTACTCCTACCCCGAACCTTGACCGCCAGACCACACACACAATCATGGCGCAAATCTCGCTATCCCCGCCCTCAATGCCATGGGGTAAGAAGCGGATTGCTGTCATGACCTCCGGAGGCGACTCGCCAGGAATGAGCGGAGCAGTGAGAGCAGTAGTGAGACAAGCTATTGCCTCAGGGTGCACAGCATACGCCGTCTACGAAGGTTATCAGGGCCTTGTAGATGGCGGAGACATGATCAAAGAGATGAAATGGGAAGACGTGAGAGGATGGCTTTCAGAAGGAGGCACACTTATCGGAACTGCACGCTGCAAAGCTTTCATGGAGCGACCGGGGCGTTTGACAGCTGCCAACAACATGATTGAGAAGGGCATCGACGCTCTGGTCATTTGCGGTGGTGATGGCTCACTCACGGGAGCTGACAGATTCAGAGACGAGTGGCCGAGCTTGATGGACGAGCTGGTAGCCACTGGAAAGAGGAAAGAAGCAGACGTCAAACCATATCGACACCTCAATATTGTTGGGCTGGTCGGCTCGATCGACAACGATCTCAGTAGCACTGACGCAACGATCGGCTGCTACAGTTCTTTGCAACGCATTTGCCAAGCTATCGACTACATCGATGCAACCGCCTTCTCCCACCAGCGAGCTTTCGTCATCGAGGTCATGGGCAGACATTGCGGCTGGCTCGCACTCATGTCCGGTGTTGCCTGCGGTGCCGACTTTGTCTTCTGCCCCGAGAACCCGCCTTCAGAGAATTGGGAAGAGGAGATGTGCTCAATTGTCCGCAAGCACCGAGAGATGGGCAAGCGAAAGACAATCGTTATTGTGGCAGAGGGTGCTCACGACCGAAACCTCAACCCAATCGCACCAAGCATGGTGAAGGATCTACTATCCAACAAGGTCGGCCTCGACACAAGAGTAACAACTCTCGGACACGTTCAGCGTGGTGGCCCGCCTTGCGCCTACGACCGCATGCTTGCGACTCTACAAGGTGTCGAAGCAGTCAAGGCCGTTCTCGACTCGAACCCAGACACCCCGTCGCCCGTCATCTGTATTGTCGAGAACAAGATCGTCCGCAAGCCACTCATGGAGGCCATCAAGCTCACAAAAGAGGTTGCAGTCAATATTGGAAAGAAGGACTTTGAAGCTGCTATGAGGGGACGAGACGCAGAGTTCTCCGAATTCCAGCAAGCCTTCAACATCACAACAGCGACAGACAAGCAGGACATGCTTCTCCCAAAGGAGCAGCGCATGCGGGTTGGTATTATCCACGTGGGCGCACCGGCAGGTGGCATGAACGCAGCGACTCGTGCTGCTGTGGCATACTGCTTAACTAAGGGTCACACTCCCATTGCACTTCATAACGGATTCCCTGGACTGTGCCGACACCACGACGATGTCCCGCTTGGATCGGTCCGCGAGATTAGCTGGCTCGATGCCGAGAACTGGGGATCGCGAGGTGGTTCAGAGATTGGTACCAACCGTGGACTGCCATCTGAAGATTTCAAGACCGCCGCCTATTGCTTCGAAAAGTACAAGATCGAGGCTTTGTTCGTCGTCGGTGGCTTCGAAGCCTTCACATCCGTTGCTGAACTCCGCAAGGCTCGTGCCGATTACGATGCTTTCAAGATTCCCATGGTCGTCCTCCCAGCGACTGTATCCAACAACGTCCCAGGAACTGAATTCTCCATTGGATCGGATACTTGCTTGAACGCGCTCATTGAGTACTGCGATGCCATCAAGCAATCCGCCTCCGCTTCCCGTCGCCGAGTGTTCGTCGTCGAGACACAAGGAGGTGCTTCCGGATACATTGCCACCATCGCCGGCCTCTCTATTGGCGCGGTCGCCGTCTACACACCTGAGGAAGGCATCCATCTTAACATGCTGGTTGAAGACATCAAGTTTCTCAAGGACCAATTCGCCAAGGATGTTGGCCACACAAGATCTGGCAAGATCATCCTCCGCAACGAGAAGGCCAGCAAAGTTTACACCACCGAGTTCATCGCTGATGTGATCAAGGAGGAGAGCGGCGGCAAGTTCGACTCCAGATTCGCAGTGCCAGGCCACGTCCAGCAAGGTGGTACTCCCAGCCCCATGGACCGTGTCCGTGCTGTTCGTTTCGGAGTCAAGTCGCTGCAGTACCTGGAGCAATTTGCTGGCAAGTCCAAGCAGGAGATTGCCGATGATCCAATGTCGGCATCCGTCATCGGTATCCGTGGCGCGAGAGTCAAGTTCAATGCCATGGAGAAGCTTGAATCTCAAGAGACGGACTGGAAGGACCGCAGGCCGAAGGACGAATTCTGGATGTCGTTGATCGATGTCGTGGATACTCTTTCCGGCCGTCCAAAGGTCTGCCGAACCCCTTTCCCAGGCAGCCCCGCCATTCAGCCTCAGGCGAATGGTAGCGCGAAATGAATGACGAGTAATGCATGAAGCTTACGAGCGTGAGAGTCCGGAGTTGATGGAGTTTTGAAAAGAGGGTTGAGCGTGGATCCTCCCTCATCCAAATACCATGTGTTCCTGCAGATAAAGACCTTGAATGAAATCATGAAAATATGATGACTGTCCCATGCGCTCCATAACTCCTTCGCTAATCCCATCATGTCGTGATTCATCCTCTCAAGCCACTTCGCTGGTCCACAAGTGCCTAGAATACTCCGTCGTGCTCGCCAGGTAGTCGCTTCACTCGTTTCTGCTCCCAGTTGTCCAGATCCTTTGCCGCGAGTTTCTGCTCAAAATGTCAGCTGCCTCTCCTTCCCATCTGCGCCTATCCTTCCAAACTCGCATAGCAGCATCTGGAGACATACATAATACTCCTCCTTCAAATCAATCTTCCTCTTATTCGCTCCAATCCCTAATTCCTCTTCCTTTGTCATTGTCTTCACTTTCCGATCATGTCGCTCGTATCGTAGGGCTGTCGCGGGTGTGAGGAAGAAGGATCCTAGGAGCATCGTGGCGATGAACGGGAGGCCGAAGAGCGCGAATGGGTGTCGCGCGAGGGCTGCTCGGTATTTGGCTGCGACGCTGTTGTTGTAGGCTGCGGGGCGGAACTTTTTGGAGGGGAAGACGGCCATGGTGGATGTATGGGAGGATGAGATTTGGTGGAGTGAGAGTGAAGTATTAACCTTAGTGGTGGTGGAGTGAGAGGTCTGACCTTGAACCGCGGAGAGCTGCATGCGGGTATGCCTCAGGATTCGAGGGAGTTGCTCTGCTTGGCTTCCGCGTCAACATCAGACTCTCCGTTTCAGAGACATGAACAGTCGCAGTCCAAGTCTCAGACCCTGAACAACCAACCCTCCCTCTATATCGGACGCGTACACCTCCACTCAACCGCCCGCCCGCCAAACGATGGTCGACTCCCACCGACATACTGGCCTCTATGCATTCCGACGTCCAACTTCCTAGAGGGCACAGCATCCATGACGGCCAGAGAGCCGGCGCATTACATCTACCCTCACTTATAAGCCTGCCGTCAAGTTCCACTTCATGAGATGACGCAGCCACCCAATCGCGCCAACGGTCCCTCCGTCGGCCCCAATAACGTCCTCATCCCGCCCTCGCGCTCCGCAAAAGATGGAGGCTCGCTGGCAGCTAGTTTCGTCACTGCGAAACAGGGCCAGTCGTATATGTCCCGACCGCCGCCGGGGAGTTTCACCTCCGATTTGAAGAGCTTCAGTTCGAGACTGGATTTGAGCGCTTATGCTGGTGTTGCAGGGGAAGATGGGGCTACGGAGGGGACGACGACGGAACAGAGACAGGCGGAGTATAGGCAGGAGATTGAGAAACAGACACGATTGAAGGCTGGGACGGAAAACTTGCTTGAAGCATTGAACTCGAAAAATGCCAAGAAGTCGCGCGATCAACGAATGGCTGCGGAAAGCCAATTGAACAGTTCGAATCGGAAGATTGCGCAGTTGAAGTTAGATCTGGAGGCGGAGATTCAGAAGAGTAAAGAGCAGCCTATAAGTCCGAAAGGGAGGCTTTCGCAATTGTTTCGTCCGGTGCAGTTGCCTCAGCCTTTGGGAGATGGGGCAACTCCGACTCAGGACGACCAGGCGGAAACGCAGGATCCGGAGCTGGAGTCGCCTACTTATATCCTGGCCGAGATTTTGCAGGCGCTGGAGACGGAGGATATGCCGTCGGATTACTACGTCAATCAGGCTAATGACCTTGTTGAATTGTTTCGGCGGCATCCTACGCTGAAGTATGATTTAGCTTGGTCGATATTCGGGCTGCGCATGCAAGTGATGCTGCTCAGCGATAGTCGGGAAGTTGTTGCGGCTGGGTACAGGGTCATTCGGTATGCGATTACGAATCGGAAGTCGCTCCAGACGATACGGGCGCTTCAGACGGACTACTTGGTGATACTTTCGTTGATCAAGGAGAGCAAAGCGCGCGTGGAGCGAGAACAGGCGCTGAAGTTTGTGCGGGCTTTTCTGGATGTAAAGGACGGTACTCAGGAGATCCATCCAGCCGTTGCGCGTATTGTGGTAGCCGTGGCAGATCATTCGGACGATCAATTACGAAGCATTGCGATCTTGACTCTGGCTGAGATGCTATTGAAGGACCCGATGCTCGTTGTCAATGCTGGTGGAATCAGCGTGATAGCTGAGGCCATGGGCAATGGCGTGTATCACGCTCCCGAAACTCTACTTGGACCGTTACTGCATCTAATGGATCTACCCGCCCGAAGAGGAGTTCTACGCTCAGGATTTGAGTTCAGTTCTGCATTTGCAACGTTCACAGAGCCCTACACATCTCACGCAATGGACGAAAAGCTCATGTCCAGCTCGAGAGTGATCGCCGGGATGTTCAAGAGCTGGTCTGGGCTAATGACACTTGCGCTACACCACTTCCTGCCAGTCCGGTCTGTAGTGTCGTCACTGTATATTGCCGATATTCGGGTGCGCAGTGCGACATTGGACCTGCTCGTGGACATATTGCGATTGGAGAAGCGGTCCTGGTCGACTCCTTTCATTGGAGGCCGGCGTCTGACGACTTACGCCAGAGTTGTGAATCTAAACGAGGCGCGCCCACCGTCATCACACAAGCAGACGTCTGATGAGAACAGCAGCCAGAAGAGGAACCTGGTGCAACATTTCACGGCGGTTGCGCTTGCAGTGCTGCTTCGCCAAGGTTTGATGGAGGGATTGATACACGCTGAACGAGACTCGCCGACAGATTCACTCAAGCGACGAACTAGTCTAATCGTCGCTGAAGTGCTCAAGAAAGCGAGTGAGTTGTTGCCGACCGACTGGAGCTCACATCTGCAAGCAATGCCAGGCCTGTTCGACACTGCGCTACGTTTCGACACAGAAGAACGGTACAAAGCACTGTCAACATGCTATCAGATTGATAAGGTCAATCTGAAGCTTTGGCGATCGGATCCTTCCACTAGTGTTCAGGCGAAGACGGAGGATGAGAATGCAGGTGCGCGAGCGAGGTCAGGCTCGAAGACTCAAGTCAACGCAAACATGGATGAAGTCCAGTTCCGCGCGAAGATGCTGGAGACTGGCGTGCTCAACACTGTCAACTACCAGAAGTGGGACTGGAACTTGATCTTGGAACTGATCGATGGACCGCTGGCGAATCCCAAATTGCTGTACGAGGCGACTGAGAAGTCGAAGTTCGTGCATCGGTTGCTCAAGTTTCTGCGGCCATTTCAGTTCCGCTTTTCGGATGCTTCAAGCACGAAAGCAAACCAGCGATATGTCAAAATGGCATGCAGCTTAGCGAAGACCCTGCTTCAAACGCAAGAAGGTGCGATCTTCTTGATTAACAACAAGACGATACGGCAGCTTGCGGAATGTCTTGCGCAGCTGGACTCTGTCAGCGGCATCACATCCAGGAACCCGATGTTCTCTCCTGATCGACTCGCGGATACGCTGGTCAGTGGCTACTTCGCCATGCTGGGCATCATGTGCAGCGACCAGAAGGGACTGCAGATACTGGAAAGGTGGCACATCATCAACATGTTCTATCACATAGTCGAGCTGAAGAACCGAGATGATCTGATACGCTGCCTGCTCACCAACCTCGACTACAGCCTGGACAGCCATCCTCGAATCATTCTTTCGAAAGCAATGATTGCGGGCTCGAAACCGATGCGGATCATGGCGACCAGAATCCTGCGGAAATATGCTATACAGCCCATCGGGGTCTCGACGATGGGAGGCACAGCCGCTGAATGGGCGATAAAGCTGCTTGTCAGCCAGCTGTATGATCCTGAAATCGAGGTCTGTGAGGTTGCAATCAAGATTCTGGAAGAAGCATGTAACGATATTCATTCTCTGGAGTATGTCGTAAAGTGTCGGCCTGCGCTTGATCATCTGGGTGAGATTGGAGCACCGCTTCTATTGCGCTTCCTGTCAACATCCGTCGGCTACCACTACCTCGATGGCCTGGACTACATCACCCGGGAGATGGACGACTGGTTCCTTGGCCGAAATGATAGCTACGTTACTGTAGTCGAAGCCTCACTCGCCAGGGCACTGACCGAAGTGCAAGAGAAACCTCAAGCGGCACTCGACGAGACAATTGGTCCACAAGATTTTGGCTACGTACCGCCTCACTTCTACCGCGAACTCACAAGAACCTCCGAAGGTTGCGAACTCCTTAAAGCAAAGGGTCACTTCGAAGAATTCACAGCCACAATCCAAGATTTCGCCATGGAAGACGAAGATCCAGAGACAATCCTCAAAGTCAAAGGCTGTCTGTGGGCAGTAGGCAACGTTGGCAGTATGGAGCTGGGCGCGCCTTTCCTTGAATCTACGGATGTCGTCAAATACATTGTCCAAATCGCCGAAAACTCCCAAGTCATGACGCTCCGCGGCACAGCCTTCTTCGTGTTAGGACTCATATCACGAAGTCTACACGGACAGGAGATACTGGCAGAGTATGGCTGGGATGGCACGATAAACGTGATGGGCGAGTCACTCGGCTACGTTCTTCCCTTGGACTTCGACAAACTCTTCTCTCTCCAACCTTTCAGCTCCTGGCACACACCCAACACAGCTATCATTCGCTCTCGCCCTGGACCTATCACAGATGAGGATCCTGGAAATCAGGCGATCCTCGAAAGTATAACGAAGCTGGGAAACACAGTCCTTACGAACAAGGCTCTCGCAGAATTGAACAGTTTCAAACAGAGAAAGGCAGCGGGTTTCCAGAGTCCGATGTTGTTTCGAAAGGTGATGGTATTGTTGGCGAGTCATGCGTACCGGATACCGCAGTATCGGTTTGTGATTGATTTGTTCGATAAGAGTGTGCTGAGGAGGATTGTGCTAGAGGAGGACGAAGATGACGAGGAGAGTGATGAGGGAGATGGGAGGGAGGATGGGGCGGGTGTATGAGATTGAAGAACTTGGGGATAAATGAGATGAGGCGGACATTTGCTAGAGCTTAGGAGGCGTTCCTGGAGTTACGAAAGGGCAAAGATATCCCCCGGCGTGGCTGGCTCGAGGGTTTTGGTGTTTTGTTGTATTATGAGAATTGATGGTAGATGGGACTATGAGATATGGCATGAGATGGAATCAGACATGAGAATAAAGACTGATGTATGAGCGTCATCGCAGGATTGCACAATCCGTTAGAGGAGTAAGAATGAAGATGGTCCGATTGCTATGGAGAAGATCTGTTCAACGAGGAAGCTGTCTCCTGCGGTCGCCTCATCTTTGACACGCTGGACTTCTCACCGAGAACTCTTGGGAGAACACTCCCACGCGATCAGGCCTCTTGAACAGCTCGGTCGGGCTGTAGGCACTGCCTAGGCAGCCGGGTAGCGTAGGTACGTCGCCAATACGAAGGACATGAGTGCTGATGGTTGGGAGTTCTTTTTCTGAAGCCACTCTACCTCTGGTGTGCTGGACTTCTCGCCGAGCTCTCCCGCCAACGGATATGGAAACCGTCTCGCGTTTCACCAGATGTCGATGACGGTCGATGAGAAACCAGTGATCATCCTCACAAGACAATGAGGCATTGTCCTCCACACTTTTCATGCCCACCATGGTAGGACACTCGGATCCATTGCTCTGGCTCCATCGTCTCACAACGCGTGTACATGGTGAGCTTCAAACTGCCGTTTACGAATGGTAAATACGATTCAGATGATCAGCTGAGGAAATGTGTCGTTGAGGCATTCGCATATGCCTCGCATGAGCAGAGAGGCATTACCATTTGGGCAGCAACACCGTAGCGCGTGAGCGGCAGTTCCAGATGCATACGTCGGATCGCGGGATTGAGCAGGACAATGTTGGCGGTGGGAAAAGCCAGGCAGACAGAGTGGATACGCATATCCATACCGCTGTCCCAGGTTCCTGGTAAATGCACTTCAAATTGCTGATTTGTACGCCCTCAACCTGACCCAAGCAGCAGGGGGCTTGGCACAGCCATGCTGGATGCGGTACAACCAAGCTAGACGCCACCAACGTGTTTGAAGTCCTGTACAACCACATTACCTCGGATCGACGCCGGCAGGGTTATAGCTGAAGATATTAAGGCGGGATTGACGGCAGGGATGGTTTTGATGAGTGCATGCGCCTGATCGAGTCCTTTCTCCAAGCGAGGCGAATACCGGCGGGCGGTGAGAGAGAACCTGGACTTCAGGAATTGGAGCTGGTCCCACGGAAATGATTCGACATCCATGCACGTGATACGAAATGTGGCATAAGACATTTGAAGGTCTGCATTCGAGTGTGGATCTTTTTGCATCGTGGCAGTCGCGTGCAGTGCGTCGGGCAGAAGTCACACACACCGATCTTCACGTCCAAAAGTGCGGTGACAAAGAAGCCTCATTCTCACCACATCCCACCCATGCTTGCCAGGGCTTCTTCATCATCGGCGAAGTCATCCGCTGCAGGAGGTGCTTTAGGTGCTGTCGATGCATGTTGTCGACTTGAAGGCTGTTCCGACATGAGTGCATCGAGCTCGTCTTCATCGGGTTCTTCTTCGAACGGGCCCTTTCGGACTTGCTTTGCGGCAGCAGGGCGTTGTGCGAGTTCTTGCTCCTCAGCGAGCAACGCGTCAAGCTCGTCTTCGTCAGATCCGTCCTCTTCAAACGGACCTTTCCGCTTTGCTTGCGCCTTCGCGGGCTGGGGCGCATTGCTAGAGCCGTTTTCTGCCAACAGGGCGTCAAGCTCATCATCGTCTGGTGCATCCCGATCCTGGCGTTGCTGAGCTTCTTGCTGCATCCGTGTCCCACCAAAGATCGAATCTTCACTTTCAGCTTCCGGATTCCGCGATGCATCCATCTCTTCACCAGTTCCATTAGCTCCCGACATCTGAGGCATATCTTCTGGTGGTGGCGTGAGCTCTCGCCGATCCGGCTTCGTGCCGTCCAGCCATGCTCTTCTCATGACCTGCATGCGCTTGCTGTGACCGACTTTCTCCACCATCGTCAATGCGTCTCGGAACTTCGCTCTCGGGTACAGATCATCCAGCCATAATTGATACATGTTAAGCATGTTTGAGATGTCGGAGAACTCGTGACCTTTGCCTTTGAATTTGAGATGTTTTTTCGTGATCTTGCGGAGTTTGGGAATACCAGCGTCGGAAAGCAGTCTGCCGGGCTGTTAAACAATGACCACGTGATCGAGATCTTTCATCTTACCTGGTCTCATCGAGCTTGGGAACTGGCGCGCGCTTCTTCTTGACCTGGACCTCTTGATCTTCGTCTTTTGGGGGATTGTCCTGAGCCGGTGCATCGTTCTGTCCGTCATTGCGCATTGGAATGTCATTAAGGAAGTCTTCGACCGCATTGCCATAGTCCAGTAGTCTGTCTAGGTCGTCTGGCTCAGCAGAGCCTGCGCGAGGGTTGGGCGATACTGCTGAAGGCATGTTGCGCTGGGTGTTGTCGTGTATAGATGTTGCTATCGTCAAGATGCGAACGGGAACGCGTCGTGATCTTGAAAGACGCGACGCGCTAAGCAGGGATCTGGGCAGCGGACCGCCCCGCAAACCTTAAATTCGCGACTCTGAATCTCAAGACTTCTTGTTTGCTTGCGAAGGCCATCAAACTGCATGCACAACACCGCCCAGAACCAGGAGACCATCATTCAAACATCCGAGCATACAGTACTCGGGGCTCAGATATTCTTCACCGACGCGCCGTGCACCCTCTGGCGCCTAGCGGACAGAAACGCGAACAGCATCAAGAGCGCAAGATGCAGTCTTGAGGCGAAGCATTGACGAGGCATCTGCACTCCAGCTTGAAGTCTCCCTCGCGGTCTCGAAGACTTTCTATCTGGATCTGTCATGGCTGCCACTTCAGCGGCAGAGCTCGAGCCGGTGGCGAGCGTCACAGCGAGGCTGAAAGCCCTTCTCGAGCGCGCCAGGTCTGTCAAGCCAGAGACCACAGTGGAGCCTCCTTTACCAGTCGCTAGTTTTGCGGAAGAGGTCGAAATACTCCATGATGGCTTTGAGCAGTCCGAGCAAGCATACAGGTTCAATGTTGTCGAGACGGCATGCAGAGAGATTTTCTACACCCTGATACATTCTACCGATATTCATGACCCCGGATTCGTCGACGTCTGGAATCTCTTGGACTTGGTCTCTATCTGTGGAGATCATGGCATATGCACACCGGAGCTTATATGCTGGCTCTTGGAGGAATTGCTCGATAGCCAGACAACGGAAGGCTGCCGGATAGTATTCGACTACCTAGACTCTCGCCGTGAGCGACTGGCATCCAAAGACTTTCACAAGAAGAACCTGGTCTTTCTCAGATCATGCAACGAGCTCTTGCGGCGCCTCAGCCGTGCTGAAGATGCCATATTCTGTGGACGAGTGTTCTTCTTCCTCTTCCAGACCTTCCCACTCGGCGACAAGAGTTCCGTCAACCTGAGAGGAGAGTTTCATACCGAGAACACGACCAAGTTCGATGTGTCGGAGTCGCAAACCGAGAATGCAGATGCGGAGCAAATGGAAGTTGACTCGAAGCTCGAAGAAGCCACCAAAGATGCCAAGGAGAGCACGCCGCAACCCGTCCCTGCTGGCAAACCGGGAAGTAAAGCTGTTCCAATAAAAGCGCCACCGAAGAAGACCGTAGAGGAGAAGATCCTGTCAACCAGTGAGCTGTATCCGATCTTCTGGAGACTGCAACATGATTTCTCCGAGCCGACTCGACTCTTTCAGCAGAGCAACTTTCAAGACTTCAAGAAAGGTCTGGCCAGCACCGTTGCCAAATTTAAGAAAACTCCTACCGTGGTGCAGACCAAAGCCAGCGAAGACGACAAGCGAGGAATCAACCGCAAGCTGGATTCGGATGGTAACGAGCAGGATGACGAAGACCAGCTAGTAGACAACTACAATCCGAAGTACCTCACGAGCCGCGACCTTTTTGATCTCGAGCTAAGCGATCTTGCCTTTCAGCGGCACATCCTGGTCCAGGCCATTATCTTGATCGATTTCCTGCTGTCTTTGACTGAAAAGGCAAAGAAGCGACTGAGTGCTGTTAGTACTCCGAACAAGTCGATGCTGTATTCTTTCACGCTTAGCGAAGAGGATACTAAATGGGCCATCGACACTCGTTCCACCATCACCTCGTACCTCAATCTGACCTCTGACGGTCGACATTACTGTCGCACGGTTGAAACTGTTCTGGCAAGGGATAAGAATTGGGTACGATGGAAGGTAGAGAGCTGCCCTTCAATTGTTCGTGGACCTGTGTCAACCGAGCAAGAGGTTCAGGCCAGGACAGGTGCCGCGTCTGCTACCCGTCCTCGTCGCATACCGGGAAAGTTTCAAGAAGGGATGAAGCTTGGGTTCCTTGACGATGGGGCAGGAGGAGGTCTGGAAGCGCTCAAAGACCCGGCACGGTATACTGCACCGTCGATCGAACGCTTGGTGGATCAGGTGAAGATGGACAAGCTGGATGCAGAGATGGCCATGACAGATGAGGAGAAGGCTGAATACGACAGTGCCATCACCAATGCAAAGTGGAGGGCATTGAGGCAAGCGCGAGCGACGGACCTTGCTCTTCTGGACAGAATCGAGAGCACGAAAGATTTGGAAGAGATCTTGAGCGCTGCTGAGCCCAACGCTGAAAATGAGGCCGTAGAACAGAACGGTGACGATGCGGCAGGATCCGCAATTGCCATCAGTGTCACTACGGCCGAAGAGACTACAGACGCCACGGCAGTCGACTCTGAGCCTCTGCCGATAACTGCGGAGGACAAGGTTATGGAAGGCGCGGAGTAGAGTGCAAGCTGCGAAATGGGGCATGTATATTTGGACCTTCTGCTCTACTGCGCGCTTGTCCTTCGGGCCGCCCTCCGGTTCCTCATCATCTGCTACAATGGCTGGTCTACCGCGCCGCATCAATGGAACAGTTTTTCTTCTTAGCGGCCAGTAGAGTCAGCTCTACTTGGTAACGAATCAGTGAAGCTGGTGGCTCTCGGCGACCCCATAACTCAAATCGTGTCATCACTTGCATGTCAGCCACAGGGACTGTTTGGCCCAGCCAAGCGAGGCTGCTTCCACAGCTTCGACTGCCACTTGTGCGCCGTTGGGCTGTACAGCAATATATTTTCAGCAGCATCTTTATCTGTGGCTGGTGTTCGGGTGTCAATCGATCAAGGAGGCCGTACGGCAAACCGGTTTTCTTCTTCTTCTTCGTGATCGCTTTCGCCGAATCAATAGCTCTTCTTTGCAATGACCAAGCAGAGAGCCACCTGCAAAACGGCAGATAGTCCCGGTTACAACTACCGACCTATTTCGCCGAGAGACGATCACTGCACGCACGAAGTAGGCAGTGTATCGACAGAGACGTTGTTGAAGATGGCTCAAAGGAAAAGACGGGGTCGTTGTAGGTTCGTCGATCAGGCTAATGTGGTAGTTTCTCGGAGCAAGCTCCAGATTGGGAAACAAGTGAACTGCCCTCTTCCCAAAACTTGTTTGACTATGCATCTCACTTTGTATTGCTGACCGACTCATGATTGATATTTGACGTGCATCGTGTGAGGTGTACCATCTCGATCCAGGTATCAGAGGACAAGCTCGTGATTGATTCTCGCGTATTTGACATCGGTCTTGGCATCGTTCTTTAAAAATCAAGCTTCTTTTTTAGAGCATTCCAAGCGACCGGGTTTGACAGCTGACCGTTCGCGCCACGGTCATTGCGGCAATGCGGGAAATCTGATATTTTTCTTTCTTTTTGGGAAGCTGGACGGTCGACTTTGGGTATGGTGTCCTTTCTCGTACACGTATACTGATCCATCATAATGGCATGCGACGTTGGTTTTGCGATGCGAATTGATAAAGACGATTCCAGGTTTCGCAAGCTAACTGTCACTTTGCAGAAGCTCTCATTGAGGCTAAATTGAACGATGGTGAGTAAGGATCTTTGCTTTTCGACACGGAACGTGAGTTGCCCAGACCAAGCCACCCGCGACGCGAACGGGGTTGGTTGCGCGATGCTGAAGTGTTAGGTTCGCGAGCCGACGTCTATTCTGACGTTTGGCGGGCAATCTATCGAACGGTCGCTTAGCCCAACTGGAGTATCGAATGGACTATAGGATGTACCTGCCTCAAGGGAAGGAATGGACCACTTTACCAACTTGCAGCAGGAAGCGCAAGCATAGCTTTACTGTTTCGCGGTTTCAAATATTTGTCAAGAAGGATTCAGCAAGATGCAGATGTCATGGCATGCAGCAAACTGATATCAATGATGATGATGACTTTCTTCCCTGCTTACCGTAACTGTCCTTTCCAACTAAAAGCAATTGACGAAAGTCAAAGTTCACTTCAGCTGATCTGCCTCTGCAAGCCATGTGTCGAGCCAGGATGCTCGGTTCTGTGCGCAGAAAGTGTGCGCCTCTACCGTGAACGATGCACCAGCGAGCATGTACGGCGTCTATTGAATGTTTTCTAGTGCAATACCGAAGCGCGACGGTTTCGCCGACCTTCCAAATCACCGCAAAGAGGCCACCTGGGAGAACAATTAGGCAGTTTCCATCGGTTTATTTCCAGAGTTGCGGTTGCAGAGGCTCGGTTAGAGAATGCGCTGGCCTCGACTGCCACGAAGTAGTGCTGGATAGGCTTTGCGGTTGCTTCGAGCAGAGTTATGTCGTGCAGGAATGATCGGCCCTGCTCGCTTGGACACCAAGAAGTTCGACGAGTGTTCGTGAAGGTCGCACAGGAGTTCGACGAATGTTCGTGAAGGTCGCACAGGAGGCTCTCGAAGACGCAGCCCTGCCGGCGGCTATCCACAGACAGACGGACCGCAGGTCATATCACCACGGAGGCAGTCGTCCTGTTTTAAAGAATGCGCCTTACCGCCAGGCTCTAAGCGAGGTGAGGGTGTTTTATAGGGGTACGTGCGTGCTGTAGTTCGCATCCCTGCGTCCATGTTGTTGGCGGGAAGAGGGTTTTCATGGTTTGGCTTTGGCTGTCGCGCCCGCAGCAGGCATGATGAGCAGTGATAGACAAGGCCCGCCTGCGAGTAGTCTACGGCCAGAGTCTGCGCAGAGCGGCTACAACCACAGACCCCGAGAGGCTTTGCACGAGTCCTTCGAGGTTTAGAGTCTTGTCGTGTGTGCTAGCAAAACTCAGTTGCGCCATGGGCACGACGCCCCATGCAAACTCTGTTTTTCCCTTGACGACATCCCCTTCCGACGCAGAACCACCAGCGATTCCGAAGCCTTCTGCTAGCGAAACCGCACCCTCTCTGCTCCCAAAGCCGGCAGATGTGAGGTGCCCGTGATGTCTCTCGCGCGGGCGGGAAAGGCGTCGCGCTCGATGCCCCTTCTAGCCAATGGGCACTGTTTCATCCGGCCGGACAAGCGACAGCATCCCAGTCGAGGATCATACGCCCGCTGGTCTACGCGACTCACCTTCAATTTCCGTAGAGTCGTCATCGACGCAGTTGCAGAACGAGATTGCAGGTCGTCCTGAGCATCCGCCTGTTCTGCATACACGCCGCCAGCAGCCCGAGCCAGCGCGGTGCGAGCGCACGGAGACTCGCTCAACCACTACCGCCATCAATCAACGGGACTAGCAGTACCGGTAGCAGCGGTAGCAGCAGCAGAATGCCCTGTTTGGTGCAGCACTGGTCGGTCCTGGTCTGTCCCGGTCTGTCCTGTCCGCCGCCAAGCGAGCAAGTGTCAAACAATAGACGTCTGAAGTCGCCTCCCGCTGTATCACCATGGCGAGGCGACGGCGAGCTGCTGTGCACGGCGGTGGAAAGGTCATGACAAGGGAAGGTGGTGACTGGTGACCGCTTTGCACGTGAATTCCATGTGCCGCCGTGCCAGCTGCTGCCGACCCCAGCCAGGATGGCAATGACCTTCTCCCTAGGGCTCGCCAGCAGTAGCCCTCTTTGCATGATTGCGTCGGGTGCCTGGCGTGGTTGTTGTTGATCGCGCGCCAACTCTTGCCCGCGCTTCTGCGCAAGCTTTTGAGAGTCTCACTTCTCTCCTCACCCCAGAGCAGACACACTTTGCCCGCAGCTCTCTACTGCCGCACTGTTTTTGAGTCTGCATAACCGGGCTAACTGCCCGTGCATCCAGTATGCAGCATGACTACTGACTATTCCCCCAAGCCCGCTGCGATATGCCCACGTCCGCTGCCCAGATGCAGTAACTGCAGATTGCCGGGTTTAGCTTCTGTTGGCGCCTGCAAAACCAATCCCCTAGGAGTCGTCGCCCTGTCTTTGAACTCTGAACGGTCGAGCAATATATTATACTGCCCGGCCAAAGATACACCGGCTCGGTCCGTTCTGCTGGTCTCCCGATCTGGAGGTCTGAGATCTCAGAACAAATGCTCCGAAACACGCATAGCTGGGCCATCGTGCGTTCACGGCAGTGGATCGAAAATGACCGTGCGAACGCCGTGACTGGGATGTCAAACGCAGCTGCGTCCGGACGGTGAATGATCGACTTGTAGCGGCTTCGAAAATCACCACACCCATCCATCCTGGCGCCTTCGGAGAAGCAATACAAGCAATGGCGGGAGCGCTCGTGACTTCTCCAGCAGCGGGCCGAGCGCGGCGTGGTGGACTCGCTGCTGCGGCGAAGGATGACCTAAGAGACGCCGGCGGCAGCTCTCGTCTTGTGTTTCTCAGATGCAGCAGCTATGCTCTGCAGGAGATATTGCCACAGGTACACAGGCGGTCCACGGGCGACTAGTCCCCGCAGAGGCCCATGCCAGAGCTCAGAGGATCCCACACCCCTACTAGCACAACCGGGCTCCAACGGCTATCTCGCAGCCAACCACACGAGGTGAGCGTGCGTTGTGACAGGGTACTTGGGGCCATGGGGTGTCCACCCGGCCCCATCGGAGTCAAACTGCTGTCTAGCCTTGTCGGAGGGGCAGGACCCGCCCCGTCACTTGTGCTTGTGAGAGTCTACTACAGTTTTCCTGATCGCTTCAGCAGTCTAGGATCGATTCGGGAGCATGGCGGACATATCATCGTTTACGGTTCGCAATACTCGTTCGGTGAATTACCCGCATCGTCGGGTCTGTCCCGAACCTGCTAAAGACCAACCTCGCCTGCCATTGCCCAGCGCCTGCTTGTTTGAAGTCCTTGATGCTTGCATGCACTCCAGCACACCGTCTCTGGATATCAAGATTAAGGAACGTGCCACAAGCTGGCAGGTTCCGTCCGTTCTTCACCACTAATCAGGACGCAATCAATCCACCATCTATTTGCTTCAGCAGAATCCGACAGTCAGGCACTGGATCATTTGCCTACGATAGCATTGCACCCTCCGGGTCCTGGGGTGAAGGCATTGCCTGGTCGTCGCGAGCGCGCTATCATTAGTTCAGACACCTTCCCTGCGCGGTCGCCTCGAGCCTCGAACACCATCCATTAGGACTCCACTTTCCTGCAAGCCCTTCACGAGTCGAAGAACCTGAAGTACCTACCCGGCAATACTCGAATCATCAATCGTCAGCCACAAAGTCTCTCAGTTGTCCTATTCCTGACATTCAAGTCGATCGGCATCTTTTCAGATCAGTCGACTTGAAGACGGTCAAACCTTTGGCAGTCAGCATCGGCCCGTTCGTTTCTGGGGAATTGGAGGCACGTCCCTCACGGGCAGCAGGGCGACGGCTGCGGTCGCTGTCATCGATTCAAGGTCGTTCCATCGCCTTGTGAGCCTTCTGGAAGCATTCTTTCACAAGAACCCATGTTTACCACGAGCCAACTCTGAGACACTCCTTTGGCTCGACTCCACTACGGCGGCAAACTCTTTCGACCCACGGCAGGATATACCAGAACTGTCGGGCTGAGCAGCATACGTCGACTCCCTACTCTTTGCTGACATCGTGGCTTCGATATCAAGGCGCCAGGCCAACAACTTCACGGGCGCATTGATCATCTACGGTATGTCAAGGATTTTATTGCGCAATCTAGCTTGCTAACTTTCCGCAGAGCAGTACTTCTATCTCTCAAATGGTTGAGGAACGGTTCAAGGTGCCATTATCGCCGCCCAACTCTCCGCGTATGTCGGACGCAGCGGCTAAGAAGAGCGACTACCACTACCCACAGGTGCCGCATCAGTCACATAATCAGTTGCATTCTTCTCATGAGAGCACACAGCTCTACCAGCAACAGGACCAGCAACGTCCTTCGTTGCACTCGTACAAGAGCTACCCTTACTCGTTGGGTCCTTCAAGCCGATCCAGTCATGACGAATCCGGCACTCCTACGGCTTCAGACTACACGGATCGATTGGCATCCTCGAATCAGTCCGTTAACGCAACAGACGTTCCGAGAGCTGCTTACGGCGACTCAACGCCGGCGAGCCCAGCCGACCGTCTGACGCCTCGATCTCCTGGCTCTCAGAGCAAAGGCGATGCCGACGATGACGATCTACTCGAATTCGGCGGCGAAGATCAAGACGACGATGGTGACAAGCCACCGTTGACGGCGGCAGAGTTGCGTGCCCAGAAGAGGAAGATGAAGCGGTTTCGGTTAGTCTCAGGCCGCAAGCCACCATACCATTGGGCAGCGGCGCTAACGTGTCTTAGGCTCACACATTCGCAAACCCGATTTCTGATGAGCGAGTTTGCGCGGCAAGCCCACCCAGATGCCGCACATCGTGAGCGTTTGGCGAGGGAGATTCCTGGACTCTCTGCAAGACAAGTCCAGGTATGGTTCCAAAATCGGTACGCCATTGCACACACGGAAAGATCTTGTTATAGCCTGTACTAACGGCTTCACAAGACGAGCGAAGCTCAAGCGATTAACACATGATGACCGAGAACGAATGATGAGATCGAGAGCGCTGCCGGCAGACTTCGACACGACCCAGGCACTGCACTCGCCGTTCGGAGCGCCGCCTCCATCGATGGGAGGACCGATATCATCGATGGGAGGCTATCCTCCTTATGGCGACAACGGCGGAATACGACCTTTGACGTTGGACACTCTGCGACGTGTTCCAGATTACGAACAGTATGGCCAGCAGTACGCGAGTCCGACCGGTGTCAGTCCTGCGCTCGGAGCGTTTGCTTTCACTCCTCCACAGTCGGCATCAGAACATCTTTCGCCAGGTTCTGCCGGTAGCAGTATGTCTCCTTATGTGCTCCAACAGTCAGCGCCGTACGATCGAAGACCACCGACGGGGCTTCCAACATCAGCCCCGTTTTCAGCGCAATCGCAAATTCAACGCATGCCGCTTCACGAACGACTGAATCGAAGCGTTGGGGAGCCAACAGGCTCACCCTTACGAACGAGCGTTTCATACGCGAGTCTGACCAGTGCGGCAGCACAGCCCAGGCATGTTCCCGAACGAGCAGCGTCATTTTCAGAGCATTCATATAATCAGCAACGGCCGCATTTACAGAGTATCAATAATCCTAGTGTGAGCGAATCTGGACCATATGGTCTGGGCTTTTCATGTACGTTCTCAGGCGGGACAAGAATGCGACCGAGTACTAACGCATGTTCAGATTCCCAGTATCAACAGAGCGAACAACCTCAGCAGTCATCGATGGCAGGCGGCGCATCACAACCGACAGACGCAGACCACCTCCGACGGTCGGGTCTGCCTTCTTACCACCACTATCCGTCATCGAGCTTCCCATCACAGGTGCCGCAGTACTCGAGCTACACAGCGCAGTATCCGCAAAGCTACCAAGGCAGTTACTCTCACCAGAGTCAAGTCACCGAATCATCATCGCAACCGACTCCCCAAGTTCAACACTCGCACTCGAGCTATCAGACGATGCCAGGGGCTTCGCAGCAGTACCTGCACATGGGAGCGACCGGCGGTCAGTCCGTCACAGACAGTCAGTCTCACGATATGCCACCGGCGTACTGAGCGTCTCCACCGCTCAATCGCCTACACTCGCAACCTCGTCAAGTTTCTGACGACCGTTTTCGAGCGAAAGCTGCGGTTTGTCAGGGCTTCCATGCCTTGATGTCGACATCTAGTGCTTCGAGCTAGAACATTGTACGGCAATAGACGGGAGACACGAATAGACACTGGTGTCCGGCGATTCAAGAGTCGCCGTTCCGGCGTTGAATGGGCATTTCGGACTGCAGGCACAGGGGTTACGGTTTGCGTGGTCCAGTGTCCATGAATATCTCTTCTCAGGCCACCTTCACTTCTTCCTCTTCGGGCCGACTACCATTTCGCATCCATTATCAATCATCACGAGCATCACTACCGTCGGAAACCTGTGGAAGATCATTTCAAATGGGGGACATTTGTGGGAGAACTTTGGCACAAAGGTTGCGCTGTTGCTGCTTGGCATGGTACCAACGAAGCGTCTTACAGAAGACGAGACGGGCAAGCGTTTCAAACTACTACCTCAGCATCGATATGCAGCGGTCGGGATACCCACTTCGTTTCTAATTTCATTCGGCAAAATCATCGAAAGTGGATGGTCGGCGGAATCTCAATCTCAACCTCAATCCTCCCTTTTTTTCTCGTCATCAGCAAGCGCACAAGTTTTGGATGTCACTTGCGTCGCTTCCTCTGTCTGGAAGGTACTGGTTGTTGGTTGATATAAGGTAGTATACTTAACTTTTGCTCGCGCGCGGCTTTGGACCGCCAACAGGAAAGGATAGTCACTGGAGAATGCGACTAGTATAGGCATGATTCTTTTGCTCTGACCACATCTACCAGCTTTTTCTTCCTTCTCCAACTTCATGCAATCCTTTGGACCTAAGCAGCCTCACTCCACTTGCCCAGCAACCTCAGAAGGAAGGTGTTCGAGCCAACGCGAACTACTGCATGACATTTGGATTGTTGTTGTCCGCGGAGCGGTAGATCGACATGAACTACGCAACTACCACATCCTACTATAATCGCGGTATTTCCTTTTTCTTCCTTTCTACATGTTCGGGTCCGAAGAGTGACGGAGTACCTACCTTTGATCACTAATATTTTTCCTTCAAGTTGTACCTCATCGATGATGCTCCATCCTTCATCCTCGAGACTTAAGCGACCAACCACTCCGTATCCTGAGGCACTGAACCATCTTGATCAACTGACTAAGAATGTTCTGGACTTATATTTGAAACAGACGGAGCATTTGACATTCCTTTGCAGCGACTTTTCCCGCCCGAATTCGCCGATGTCCTTTTTGAGTACCGTACTTGCGCGAAGTCGGCCCGAGATGGGGATTTCTGCCAATTCTCCTTATTCACGATTACTACCAAAAAGAAAAGATTATTTCTCTTCTTTGCGGCCGTAACACCTCAAATTCAAGATCCAAACGACGAACGAAGGCTCGCACTGACCTGAGCAAGTGATGTCTTACCTTAGAAGCACTGGCCTTCCTTCCAATCGTGGCCTGAAGCCCCAATGGCAAAGCCAAGACGGAAACTAAAGCATCACGGACGGCTTCAGGTCTTTGGCAGGCATTATGTTCGACCTAGTTGCCCTTCCGCGCGAGTAGTTTAAAGACCGGCGAAAACCCTCCTAGTAGTGCTGCGAACCGCGGGCCCGCACGCACTGCATGGGTAGCCGAGACCAGGACTGCATAATAGCCGAGACATCGGATGCAACGACTACTATGGAGAAGAGTAGTATCTGTAGTGGTGAAGAAGAAAGCCGCGGCGCCCGCGCGAGCGAGCGATCTCGCTAAAGACTTCTACAACGATGGCACTTAAAACCGTGAAGAATAGACCACCCTTGTGCTGTTAGATCTGGCGCTGGCGCAATGAAACTTCGCAGTACACTCCGGTGCCTGTCTAGTCGACGTTCGTTGAAGTTCGTTGTATCACGACTCGCTTATCTCAGGCATTGATTTGAAGACGCAAGAAAACGCATCCACTGCGCGTAGATAAGCCGAGACAAGTGAGGAACAGAAAGAGGGGGAACTGTGGGAAGTGGACTGGACGAGACCAAGCGGTGGTGCTATACCGGCGGGTTGGAGAATTGGAGAACGTTGAGGAGCTTTCACATGCCAGAGACCGAGGTAGCCGCGCGTTAAGGCGAAGAGATAGATGGTCGCTTTGTATCACATTCGTCGTCTTCTCTCGATGGTGGGAATATTTTCCGATGGGAGGAAACTTCGAGAAGGAGAAGGAGAAGGGAGATTGCTCGAGCGCTTAAGGCGTACGAAGTTGATTACTTCAGCGCTTGCTTGCGGTGCTGCATATGTGCGCTCAAGGGGCTAGGCATGGGTGTAATATCGATGAACGACTGTTCGGTCGATGGCAAGTGGAGTTCCGGACAAGCGATTGTTGTATCTTGCAAGTGACAGGTCTCACTTCAGAAGATGTTGTGCGATGGCTGTCGAACGCGTCCTTGTGTGAGGATCGTCTAGAGATGGTTCGTACAGGCTTCGTATGGCCATCCGAGATCGAAGGGGTTGAACGTTGCCTGTCTGTACGACGATGTGAGATCGAGGGATGGGAGTGATGATGGAGTGGTGTCATCAGGCAAGTCGTAACGGCGACATGGCAGGGATCGAAATGGACCTCGTCCAGGCGTGGGTTGCTTGAGAGATCAGTTGCTTTTCATGTCGTTGATTTCTCAACAAATACCTATGGTTATCGCGAAAAAAGTTGTTGCGGCGCAGGTCGCGAGGTGACGAGCACTGCATTCTACGATGCTCTCGCTGTTCTTGAAATGAACCGATGGCTGTAGGAGTGATCACAGACTGTTCAATGGCTGACCACATACTCAGGTCCGAAATCGATTGCGTTCTGCGTCAAGACTGGGCCCGAAGCCTTCATCTATGGAACTTCCAACAACGACATATTGAGATGATTGTAGCGCCAATATGGTTCAAAAAAGTCGGCCTTACTCTCAACATTTCAAGTTGTTCGCTCGTCAGCACAGCCAAGAAAACGCAGAATCCAATGCATTGGACCGGATTCGAGTGCATCAGTGAAGAGGGGCACAAGCGGCAGCTCCCAGGCTCACATTTTCGGCCACTCATCGACCTGCGGGTCTGCGGTGAAAGCATCGAGCGCAGCCGTAGATGCAATGAGAGAGCCTGCAGTCCTCGGAGATTCTTCTCGGTATGAGTTGTAGGCACTGCATGCTCTCGGGACGAGGACAAGCTGCCTGCTGCAGGGACAATGAAGACATCGCACTCCTAGCATCCAGGGTTTCGCTGTTCCGGACTCCATACCGGGCAGATGCCTCCATCACGCCCCGGAGAGCTCGACCGTGCTCTTTGCTCAGATCGATCAATGCCGAAATACCAATGATAAGTCGGAACCATCTCTCTTCGAATACGATCTGGCCGACCAGATTCTTTTCTTGTTCAGAGCCACTTGGCGACTGGTATAGACACCTTCGTGCTCAAGCATGCTGACGGTCTCAATGCTTGCTCTGGATGTCTGATCTCAGACTTACGCTCGGCACCGGGATGAATGGCCTCGTATACTCTCTGAGCTGAAGAGTGCGGATAGCAGCCCATCGTTCCGCGGTTCCGTACCCAGAGAGGTGTGACGCCACGGCATGCTTCCCAGAGCCTGTTGACGACTCCGAGCACGGGTAGACATCGATGCCATCGGACATCGAAAATTTCCAGGCTGTTGGCTATAGCTCCTCTGCCGAACGCCAGCATCCCAGGAATATCGCCGGAGTCTCATCCATGCCAAAAGCGTACTTTGGCACATTACGTTTCAAGTTACCAGGCACAAGCGCAGATCTGAAAGCATGCGCCATGTGGTCAGGCACAATCTGATGTGACAGGAGGCTGCGCACGCCTCGATGCCGTCACACAACGAATGCAGTCCGCGTTCAAAGAAGATGCAGCTCCGAACCAAGGTACTGTTCAGGAGCCTAAGACGTCGTGTCGTCTCACTGTCTGTCGCACAAGCACGGACGACGTGGTCTAATCCGATCTCACGTGTCGAACCATGGAAGGCGGCTGACAAGCTTCTAGCGCGATTCCTGGGAATCGAATGGCCCGGCGGACCGAAAGCCATCGGGAGTGTATTCCAGGGTGCCGGTTTCAGACGACGGAAGATTTTGCACCCTTAGCAACGCGTGAAGCAGACGGAGACAAGTTCTCCTGTTGAATACATTTAAAGCTGATCCTGCGTGCTCAACGTGTCAGCGTACAAAAGGAGAGCTCAGTACTGCTCAACTTCGCCTGCGCATGTGAGTGTGGCTCGGACAGAGTTCGTGCCAGGTTCTGCAAGCTGCCTTTGCCGGTCTTAAGTCAGCAAGTCTCCCAATGGATGCATTCGCTGTCGCAGACTCCGCCTCAGGCGATACAGCCAAGACGGCGTACGAGCTCGCAGCCAATATTTTCAGTCATCCGCTCCGGTGAACACCAACTGGTCTGTCGGACTCCTGCCAACGCAGAGTTGTTTGCAAGAAAAGGAGCAGCCTGCAAGAGCGTGGCGATGAGCTTCGCAAGGCCGCATAGCTGTGGCGCATGAATGCATCCGCGGCCAATCGGGCAGCATTTGAGGTATCATCATTATGCATGAGATGCAGCTCGGCATCGTTCCTTCAGCATTGCAGGCGTTGAGTCATAGCGCTTTGCATGTGGGATGGACGTCTGTCGACCACGTCGCCGCCGCTGAAGGCATCCGTTTGAGACATCTGGAGCATCTCCGCACGCCAACCACGGCATGTGAAGGCGCCAAGGAAGACACAGAGGGCTTTGTGCGGGATTTCGGCTCTGAGTGATGGCGTAAACAGGTGCGTTAGCGATCTTGCGTCGGTGATAAGGAGAGGTGTCCAGCCGTAGGCCGCATGTACAAACGAGGGGCGTGGGAGCAGTCGGGGTAGACTTTGCTTCTTGCTTGCGATTGTTGATGCGGGCAACAAAGGGCAAGGTATAGTGCTGAACGACTGTCGCTGGCAGTGCGGGTGTACAACGTGACCGGTGGCTCACACGGTTGGTGGTGAGGCAAGGAGGTGAAAATAGAAGGGCATTGTAGCACGCCTATGAGGCAAGGAGCGCGTTCGTAGGCGTGGCAGGGATGATGGCGGAGCGGAGAGAGGGTCGCAAACAACGCGCTGGCAACGTGACGGCGGCGTGGTTGCTGTGAGGGAGCGTTTGAATGGTGAATGAGTACTCGTGTGCAAGTGAAGAATAGGAACTCGTTGTACTCACACAACCAATGAGTCGCATGTGAGGCATCGTAATAACTGCTCGCACACTGACCGGGTTTAAAGTTGTGGCTTGGCAACGTTCAGAGGCTCTCGCGCAGTGGGCCGGCTTCCCTACCCCTTCCACTGCCCAAAATTTTACCTCGTCGTCCCTTTCTCCTCGACACCATCGAGACACACCCCGTCTCCAGTGCGTATCTCCCATCGAGATACCATTCCCCCCGAAAGCAGCAGCGTTCTCGCGTAACAGCAGAACCGCCTTTCTCCCCTCCACCGACCACACGGCGCCGTCTGCGTTCACCACGCCAGATTGTGCAGCCCGGTTCATTCACCACCGCGCCGCGACGAGCACATAGCAATATTTGCTTGCGCCCCGCCCTCCGCTCACCCTCGAGCACCTAATATCGCCGACCGCGGATTCGACATTCGACGTCGCATCCACCGCCGACATCACCACCTCCGCTCGCGCACCACCGACCGAACGAAATCCTTCCGCACGCCGCTCGCGACTCGGGTCGTCCGCACGTGTACAGCAGTTCGCTCATGACAAGCGCGGTCTCTGGAAGCTCGCAGCAGTCTTCCGCCTCCGCTCACCAGCAACCCACGTCCACCACGCCGTCGCTCACTTCCAGTACGACTCCACCACTGAACGGAGCTGTGCCGGCACAGCTTCCAGTGAAGTCGTACGCCACAGCCACCAAGACGGCGACTCCACCCACTCAGGCTGGAGCCTCTGCGCCAGCAGCACATAATGCAAAGCCCGCGGACTCGCAGGTAAACGGTGCGATGGCGCAAAATGGCTCCCAGCCAAATGGAACCGCAGACCACGGCCGCAAGCCGTCGGTAGTCATCAACGCCTCAGGCGCATCCGGCAACTATCCCAACGGAGGACCTGTCAGCCAAAACGGAAACCGTCCTGCCATCAGCTTCGGCTCGATGAATGCACAGGGCGGCGAGACATCAGGCAGTGCGCCCTTCCAATCTCAGAACGCCTCATTGCCCGTCTCGCGTGACAACCCTCGCGTCACCTCTCCCGCGCATTCTCCTTCGCCGATTCCTCAGCCCGCAGCAAGCGGCGGCAGACCTCCCTCTGGCTTGACAACCCAGAACAACGGCGGTCTTGCCTTTGGTCAACTTCCTGCTGACACCGAAATAGTATGTAGCCGGCCGAGTCACATGATCCCGGCAAATGTAAGCTAACTTTGGTTCAGATGCGCGGCCAGGTCCCACAAAACCTGTCGAATGTACCGATTCACGAGCGACGCACCTCCTCGCAGTCTATGCAATCCGACATGTCCAACCCAGGCATGCCACGTCCAGGCGGCTTCCAACCGCAAGGTCGAGGCGCTGGTCGAGGCTTCACTCCTCAGCAACCAGGCTATATGGGATCGCCGAGACAGCAATACGGCGCTATGCCCGGCCAGGCACGCGGTCCACACATGCCACAGTTCTCGCAAGGCGGTACTCCTGGATCTCCTTTCAACAGACAGCGAGCCAGTCCGGCACCGATGAACGCACAGCCACACATGCCACACATGGGAGCTAATCAGCAGATGCCATACCCCGGTTACTCTCACCAGCTTCATCCACAACATCAAGTAAATATGACCCCTTTCCCTTTTGCGGTTCAGTCGACCTCGCGTTCTGTGTCGGGGAGCTCGCTCCGCCATGTCAGCAAATCTGAGGATCTTCCTAAGTTTGAAGACAAGCCGGACAGCCCGATGATACAGAACGCACCGGTCTTTTCGACCGGCAGATCGGTCTCAACTTCAGCATCCGACAACAAGAATCTAACCATGTTCTTTGAGCAGCAGATGTACGGCATGCCGCCCTACGACCCGAACCAGGGCTACTACCAGCCCTACTACTACCCACAGCAGTATGGCCAAGGCCCGCCGCAAAGCCCTCGACCGCAGTATCCGAGCCCATTCCCAGGCGCACCCGGCGCAGGCATGCAGCCACCTTTCCACCCACCTCAGACTCCTGGCATGGCACGAACGCCCTCGCAGGCTTCTGAGCGTCCATCCTCAAGCCTTGGCCACCCACAAACACCCGGTCAAAGCGCTCCTGTTCCCTCAGGTACACCAGTGCCAACTCCACAGGCACCTTCTCAGTCATCAAGCTTCGTGAAGCCTACTCGAAAGAGTAACGCTATCAAGATTACTGATGCATCTGGGAATGCTGTGAGCTTCACTAAGCCCTCTCCCACTCCGAGCGCCCAGGCGCAGCCATCGACTCCTGTCATTGTGTCGACACCTAATGCCCCGACTCCGCCCCCTCGAGCCGCAAGCAATAACCACAACCGAGCTGAAAGCAAGAGCACGAAGTCTTCCGAGGAGACGAAGACTGCCTTTGCTGAGCAGGTCAAGCGACGAGTTGAGGAGGAGAAGAGACAGAAGGAGCAAGAAGCTGCAGATGCCAAGAAGAAGGAGACTGAGCAGAGCGAGGCGGCTCAGAAGGCAGAGCAGGACGCACAGAACAAGCTCAAGGAGGCTGCTGCTGACGCAGAGAAGGCTGCTGCCAAAGCTGCCGCTGACAAGAAGGCGGAAGAAGATGCCGATGCAGCAAAGAAGGCTCTTGAGACTGAAGAAGCCGACAAGAAGCGCAAAGAGCAGGAAGAAGCAGAGCGCCTCGAGCGTGAGATTGCCGAGATGGAGGCCGAGATGGAGGCCAAGGAACGCGAAGAAGAGGAACGCGAGCGTGCCTACACAGAGAAGAAGAACAAGGAGAAGGCCGAGAAGGCTGCCGCTGGGAAGGAACGCGCCGCCAAGATCGACGAGGACCTCAAGCGCCAAGAGCGTGAAGCCGAAGAGCGTGAGGAAGCCCGGGAGCGTGAGCGTGAAGAGGAGTCGAAGAAGGCCTCCGAGCCAGATGATGAAGCAAAGGCTCTGTTCGCGTCGCTTAAGAAGCCGCAGCTCGGACCAGGCGCTTCTTCGGACGCTACTCCCAGCGGCACTGAAACTCCGACATCTGAGAAAGATGCTCAGGAGCCTGAGTCTACGCCTATCGCGCCAGCTCAGCGTGCTCTTGGTCAGAAGCCCAAACCTGCTCACCTCAAGTTGGAGACCAACAAGGCTGTGGAGCCTTCCCAGCCTACACCTGGTATGCAAGCGCTCAAGTCAGCGCGTCTACTTGAGCTCAGAGAGGAGCCTCGCTACCCAGAAGGTGTCAAGTCACCGAACCCAGCTCTGAACCAGGCGGCACAGCGTAAGGGTCGCGCTTACGACAAGGACTTCTTGCTGCAGTTCCAGCAGGTCTTCAAGGAGAAGCCATCCGTCGACTGGGACCAGAAGGTCAAGGACACTCTTGGACCAAGCGACGAGCCTGGCTCTGCTCGCCCCAACTCTGCACGCACTCCTTCTGGCGCTATGGGCGGACGACAAGGATCTCGCCCCGGCAACGTCGGCTTCGGCGGTCCTATGGGCAACTTTGGTGGAGGCGCCATGGGCCCACGCACACTGCCGGCAGGCACAACATCTGAGCAGCGATTCATGGCATCGTCCGGTGGCGCCATGCCTGGTGGTCGTCCTGGCGCTCCAATGGCACGCGGCCCGAGCGGTCTTGGCATGGGCCAGCCCGGTGTCGGCATGAGCCGCACAAACAGCCTGCAAATGATGGGCAACATGGGCGGCCCGAATTCACCTCGACAACCAAGTTCACGTGGCGGCAAAGGCGGCAGCAGACGCGACGACCGCCAGAAGAGCAAGAGAGAGGAAGCCGACATGGCGAACAAGATGCCGCTCACTGCGCACATGGAGATCAAGGGGCTCGAGAAGTCGAGCAGCGGCTGGAAGCCAATGAGCCGCGCCGAGACTGGCATGGCCGCTGGCCCTGCTCCAGACGGCCTCATGGCACCTGACTTGGTGCAGCGTAAGGTGAAGGCTGCATTGAACAAGATGACTCCCGAGAAGTTCGACAAAATCTCCGACCAGATCCTCGAGATCGCCGCCCAGTCCAAGCACGAGACCGATGGTCGCACCCTCCGCCAAGTCATTCAGCTCACCTTCGAGAAAGCCTGCGACGAGGCACACTGGGCCGGCATGTACGCCAAGTTCTGCCAGAAGATGCTTACAACGATGAGCACCGAGATCCGTGATGAGACCATCAAGGACAAGAACGGCAATCCTGTTGTTGGCGGCGCTCTCTTCCGAAAGTACCTCCTCAACCGCTGTCAAGAAGAGTTCGAGCGCGGATGGCAAGTCAACCTGCCGGAGAAGCCTGATGAAGAGAAGCAAGAAGCTGTTCTCTTGTCCGACGAATACTACGTTGCGGCTGCCGCCAAGCGCCGCGGTCTTGGTCTAATTCAGTTCATCGGTCAGCTCTACAAGCTTCGCATGCTTACGCTCAGAATCATGCACGAGTGTGTTATGCGCCTCCTCAACTTCGAGGGTGAGCCTGACGAAGCTGCCGTGGAGAACTTGACCACACTTCTTAAGGCTGTCGGCGCCACCATGGACCAGGAAGGCGATCAGGGTAAGCAGCTCATTGCCACCTACTTCGGTAGAATCGACGAGGCGATCCTGAAGAGCGACGCGCTTCCAAGCCGACCAAGATTCATGATCATGGATCTCATCGACCTGCGGAACGCTGGCTGGAAGGGCAAGGATGATGCGAAGGGCCCCAAGACCATCGCTCAGATCCACGAGGAGGCTGCCCAAGCTCAAGCAAAGGCCGAAGCAGAGAACAAGAGAGGCCCTCCCGGCGGCCGTCCTCCGGCAGGTCGTGGCGATGCACGCAACTTCTCCGGCAACATGGCCCCACCTGTCGACTACACCCGAACCACAGTCGGCATGGACGACCTGCGGAAACTCGCAAACCGTGGTCAAAACCGCTCTACCGGCGGTGGCCTCGGACCAGGAGGCGGCCTTGGCCCATCTTCTCTTGGGCCTCGTGGCAGCAGACGTGGTGCCGGTAACCTCGGACCCGGTTCTTCTGGCACGTCCAGGACCAACACCCCGCCAGTGGGTGAGAAGAAGGACGAGCCCACGCAGCAGAATGCATTCAGGTAAGCATGCTCTTCCCATCAAGGCGCTCTTTGACCAAGCACTAACATTTCACAGCGCCCTCGCATCCCTTGACCCATCAGGAGAGCAGCCCGAGGAGGCACAGTCCGAAGCAGCATCGCCGCCAGCTGCACGAAACCGATCAAAATCACCAATGGCGGCAGATAAAGACGATTCTACGGCTTGAAGAGATACCCCTTTGTGTTCTTCGCTTTCATCAACGGCTGTATTCACTCTACTTCGGGCTGTGTTACCACCAAGACCTTCTAATGCTCCTCCTGCTTATCATGCATCATCAACCGGTCGAGGGATATAGAGAGAAAGAGCTTGCTGCTTTTGCATCTGCGTCTTGTGAAATTCAAAAGTCTGTCGCGCAGTAAAAGGGAGGGTCATCAGCGGGGTTTGCACTTTCAAAAATCGGGCCCAAGGCGTTTCATCATCACAGGAGAGGAATAGACGCGCGACGGGTTCTTGATCTTTTGATGCGATGTTACTACGCTTCTCTTTGCTTTTGCTGACTATCCTCTTACGATCTTTGGAGAGGGTGCGAGAGTCGCGCAAGCGATTCATGCCGTTGACGAGACCATGGCCCTGTTCCGACGACGGGTGGCTGCTTCGCGGTGGCTGCTATTTCTAGGCTGGGGCCGGGTTTTAATGTCTGAACTCTCTGGGACGTAATGAGTACATGCTTTGACGATTGGGGGCGGACATGGCTGCGGTGGACATCTGTGCGATAGTCGGCGCTTGAGACAGATGCCTTGGTATGAGGACACTTGGTGCGAGTGTACATACTGGTTCTAATTTCGAAAACGTTCTCAACCTTCTCTTCACATTTCCTCTTCCTTGTCATTCAAGCTTGCCATACATACTTGGTAGATTCTACATGACGCTGACTTTCTCCACTACAGCTTCGACTCACTCATCATCTCCACCACCCTCTTCTGCGCCGCCCCAACAGCATCATACGAAGTAATCCACTTCACAAAACTCGGATCCGAGTAGTCTTTCGTCGAATCCAACGGCAACTTCTCCCACGCCTCCACCATCTTCTCATCCACCTTCCTATCAACCCACATCTTATTCCTCGCATCCGCCTGCTCCCCATCCGGCAACGTCCACATCGTCAAATTCATCCTCGCAGACTGCTGGATTTTTGTGGAGCGCGGTTGGCGGAGATCCGCCCATGCGGTTAAAAGAGTAGGGATTTGGGATGGGCGATGGAGGTGCCGGGGGGAGAGGAATTCTCCTAGAGCGGCCATATCTTCTAGACCTTGAGAGGAACCTTGGGCTGCGTGGGGTGGCATTGCGGAGATGGCGTCTCCGATTAATATACATTTCCCCGAGGGGGAGATGCGAGAGGCGTTGGAGACGCCGTCTACGATGCGCCATTTTGCGGCTTCGGGGGCCATGGAGATGATTTTTGTTATGGCGGGTGGCCAATCCGCGTAGAGGCGGGCTACTTCTGGCACCCATTCGGGGGAGGATTCCCAGGCTGCTACGCCGGCGGGTTCGTGGTAGATGGGTTCGGTGGTGATGATGAAGTATTCTTGACGGGTTTTGAGGGACCACATTGTTAGGTAGTGGCCGTCGCCCATCATTACGTCGCAGGCGTCGAGGCCTTGTTCCCACATTTTGGCTGTTTCTGGGTCGGCGAGGAGGAGGGAGGCGGGGATGTTCATGTGGAAGCAGACTTGGGGGGTTGTGATGGGTTTTGTGTCTCGGTCGGGGAAGAGGAGGGTGCGGATTGTGGACTTGACGCCGTCGGCGCCGATTATGAGGTCGGCTGTGAGGGTTTGGCCGTTTTGGAGGGTTAGGCTGAGAGTGTCTTGGTCGAGGGCTACCACAGCCTTTTCGAATTGAACCTTGACGCCTGCGTCGATTGCAGCTTCGTAGAGAGCTTTGACTAGATCGTCTCGACGGAACATGATTGAGCTGGTCCATTGATCAGTGGTAATTTCGCAGCATTTGCGATGTTAACATCTTACTTGTATTCTTTAGTGGGCTCCAACGGCATGCAGGCCAGCATCTCCGTAGTATGCCATCCTCGAATGTTGGCCATGTGTTTTGCATCCCCGGCTGCCAGCAATCTTTCCTCAAGACCCAGTCGGCGCAGAACCTGTACGCCGTTCGGACTGACTTGAATGTCTCCGCCACCAATGTTCAGATATCCTTTCCTCTCGAGTACAGTGACATGATGTCCATCCTGCGCCAGCCGCCAGCCAGTGGATAGTCCAGCTGCTCCAGCACCGACAATGATAACGTTGAGATGCATTGTTGAGTCTCCGTTGGTTTCGGCCATGCTGCGAGAAGAGCTTCTTTACAAGGTGATGTCCAAGTATACCACTTCAGGCCGAGACTAACCTGAGCCAACGGATCATCCATTTATACCGAGAGCAATACTGAAGAGACTCCCATCCTGCCCTACTTGCCAGTGCCAAGACTCACTGGCGCTTACCTGAGGTGTGCCTACATTCGTCGCCTTGCCCACGCGCTCGTTCTCGACATCGCATGGGCTGTGAAGAATTTTGGAAGCTGAGGATGAAGTAGGAAAGGGTAGCGCGGGCGGTATCGAACTGCTCATTGGTCTCCTTCCCGTTGTCGAAAGCGTATCTCGGGAAAGGAGCGAGCTGGGACTTTCGCTGGAAGTCTCATGAGGCTGCTGCCCCGTAAGTGCCCTATGTGTCGCAGGATTGTTCCCGCGAGGGTATCTTCACAAACCAACTTGCTCTGGAAATGGCACCAGGAAGATGTTGATGTTGACGTGAGGTCGCGTTCTGGATCCTTGGCGAGGTCAGATTCGGGTTGGAGGCCTGAGGCAGACCTGGACTTCTCGACCTCAGCTTCGACATTTCCGCCTCTTCTTTTCTCATCATCGCTTGTCCTTTCACACGACTTCCATTCGAGGCTAGACAACGTGACCTCAAATGCGGCGTCTCACCTTTGGAGCGAGGGCTCCGAGTCTTAACGATCTGAATAATCTGCCACAGAACATTCGTCGCTGAAGAATCGATGCTCACTAGAGGCGCCTCTACCAGAAGATAAGACACGGCCACCAGCGGCGGGTATAATACGTAATGTTAGAAAGCATATATGTCTCATGGTTGTCGAGCGCCTCCAGGAGATATTACTGTTCTGGCCCCTAGCTCCCGAGATCCGTCTTCCAGGAGCCGTCTCCAGATGTATATGTCTTTCGAACTCCCGACACCCGGCTCCCGAGACCCGGCTCTTACAAACCAAGGCGGGCGACATCAATGGGACGACCTGATCTGCTTGATCTCGCTCTATGTAAGTGGGAAACCAGTTGTACTTTTGCACAATATCATGGGACGTGTTCACGTTTTTAATTGGCACGCATTCGATAAGTCACTCGCCTGCCCTTTCAGACTTTCGGCCCTTTCGCTGTCTTTTGCCTTCTGCACAACACCCCGCCACTATAATCTCAACCTATCCTCCCCCTACGTTCCGTCAGATAGACGTCAGGTCAATTGTGATAAGCTCTCCACGAAGGGGACGTTGGGAGATGGAGAGTCTCGAGGACTGCGACGGCTCAGAGCAGAGCCTTGCTTCACCTGAGAGTGGAGGAAATTGGGGGAAGAAGAGAACAGAGGGGCACAAGACACCAGAGAAAAGCGCTCCACCAGCTCCAGATGGAGGACTCGTGGCCTGGCTCCAAGTGTTTGGAGCTTTCTGGCTGTGGTTCAATACATGGTAATCTCGATTTTGGGGAGATCAAGCAGACTTCGACACTGACGAGACTTCCAGGGGCTTGGCCAACGCTTTCGGTGTTTTCGAAACCTACTACCAACAGCAATATCCAAACGAACAAGGCAATATCATCGCTTTGGTTGGTTCCACCCAGCGATTTGTCGCAGTGCTCGGTAGCTTCCTAGCAGGTCCGTTGTGGGATGCAGGATATGGCAAGGCTCTGCTAGCTGGTGGAACCGTGATAACGTCTTTTGCATACTTCATGACCAGCCTGACTACGCAATTCTGGCAAGTGGCATTGACGCAAGGAGTGCTGGCGGGCGTTGGATCGTGTTTAAACTTCACCGTGGCCGTCTCTGTGATTCCTCAGTATTTCACAACAAAGAAGGCGCTGGCCAACGGCGTTGCCGCAGCCGGGAGCGGACTTGGTGGGTATACCGTTCGATGTCATTGTACTCGGTCCCATGCTAACAGCAGTAAGGTGGCGTAGTTTATCCCATTGCATTCCGGCAGCTTCTAAGGCACTTGACGTTTGGGTGGTCTGTCCGAGTCCTGGCTTTCATGATCCTGGCAACCAACGCAATCCCACTGGCTTTCGTCTCCCTGCGCGTCAAGCCGACGGTGCGCCGAAAGATACAACTCGACTTGAGACCCCTCTACTTGGAGCCCGCATATAGTATCTACACCATCGCGCTCGGCTTCACTATGGCCGCTCAATACACGCCTGCCTTTTTCATCCAGGACTATGCCCAACAGAGGAAGATCATGAGTCCCGAGCTGGCCTCTTATCTCCTACCTGTACTCAACGCCTCCTCGATCATCGGACGAGTTGCTCCCAATGTCGTGGCCGACCGCATCGGGGGTTTGAATGTCTTATGTCCTTCGTTGGTAGCAGCTTGCATCGTTACTTACGCCTGGATCGCTTGCTCTACTGTTGCAGGATGTTTCGTTTTTGCCATCCTGTACGGGGTCTTTGTTGGAACGATGCTGTCCCTCCCAAATTTTGTCATCGCTACGCTTTGTCCCGACCCGGCTCTGATGGGTTCTCGTCAAGGTACATATGATCCACACTGAAGCTTCTGCAAGACGAGACTGACTTATTCGCAGGGTTGTCCATGACGGTGGCCAGCTCTGGCTTACTGTTGGGTCCGCCAGTGGCAGCTACTATCTTGCAGAAGACAGGTCATTGGCTAGGTTTTCAGGGTTTTGCTGGAAGTATGCTAGCGATAGCATCAGTCTCGGTGCTGATTGCCAGACTATATGTTACTGGGTGGAATCTGATGCGAAAAGCGTAACGTCGTTGCAAAATTCAAGGCAGTCAACCCCTGGAGATCTACCGGAAACTAGGCAATCAGCAGATAGACAAATTACGGCTTTTACAGACCGTCGTTCCTCGTCTGCTTCGAATATCGATCATCACATGAAAGACGACGCCTCCGCCAATCATATCGGGAAAGAAGCTGACAGAAGACTGCAGAGCATATTTGCAACACGAGAAAAGGCAAGGGGAAAATCTGCATTGAAGACTTCACAGGGAGCTCTGTAACTTGTTGACTATGGCTCTTGATGTAGAGTACAGCTCAGCCAATGAAATCAGACGAGAAATCTAGAAACGAGGAAAGAGGGAAATCAAGCCCCGTCTCTACAAAAGGAGGCGCCAGCCAGGTTTGGTTGAGGGTGGATGCCAGAGCAGCCGGAGGCGACGCCAAAATTGATGAAGGGCCACTTGGACCTATGCCAAACCCCGGGCGATCTTGCTGACGCCCGAGCACGGTCGGATCGCTCTCCACCCCGGGAAGACCGTGCTGTTGGGATGAAGTGCCTGCGTCGGCTGCGTTTGACGAGGGCTTGCGCAAAAGTCTGAGCAGTTTCGCACCACGACGAAAAGTCCGGTCGTTGCCGAAATGAGCTTCTCCGTCATGGTGGTGGAAGTCTTGCTCGAGTAACCGCTGCATATTATCCAATATGTTGTGGACCTGCGAGTTGTGACGAGCTGGCTGTAGCAGTGCGAGGACGCACGCGCAAGTTAAGGCCTCGTGCGTGAGCGACCAGGAGCGCGAAGGCAGTATACTGATCTTCGACATGTCGAGATAGGCCTGAACGGTAGTCTGCATGCTTTGAAAGCAGCGGTCGTAGAGCGTTGTCGACTCTGTGTCGACGCTGGCCTGCGCCAAGAACGGGCGGCACAGCTCTGCGCACAGGAATGATGAGTGCATTCTTAACGCCAGACACTCCAGCCGCTGCTGTGCCGATGTACAGGATGTCTCACTCCGAAGATGAGGGGCTGACTTGGCTAGCATCTCCTCAATGCGCGCGATTCGCGCTGTCGCTGCGCTAGGTCGAGTACGTTCCTGCTCCGTGCTTGACAAGAACACGAGACCAACAGAATTCACACAGAGCATAGAGCTAATATATGATGTAGCCTCTGGTCCGTCCGATGTTACTGGACAGGCTAGTGGTGCACGTCCGGGACTCATTGGCAGCCGGTCATATCGAAGTGATAGCAGGCAGTCCTGCCAAAGAATAGCGTTCCTGTCGTGGATCAGTCCTGTTGTTACTTTCTAGATGAGCAAGGGGATGGACAAGGGCTTCTACTAACCACAAAGGATGCTCCTGGCGAGTGCTGTCGCCTTGTAGACCCAGTGCTTGCGCGAAGCGAAAAGTCAGACCAAGGAGACACCACGCCGCATCTGATTGTCCAAAGTTCTGCATGTGCAGTCCAACGCACAACAGGGTCTGTACAGTCTCGATGCATGGCTTGGTCATGTAATTCGAAAGGCGTAAGAATGATTCTGATCGCTGTACTGCAACCAACTGGTAAGAATGTACAAAGAGTTGTCGGGTCTTAGGAAGCCTGACTCACCCAGCTCCTGGCCCTGACGCGTGCGTTCACTGCTTGACAGTTGTGAGAATTGAGCGCCAAGGGCAAAGACGCTCAAGAATAAAGCCAAGTCTGCCGACGACTGTTCGAGGAAGGCATGGAGCTGCGCAGAATCTTGGAATGGTATTTTTTCATAGTTGTCCAGCTTCTTGAGCAGACGCAGTTCCAGTGCGTCGACGTCGTCCACAATCGGATAGAAAGGCGCGACGTGGGCGCGAAAGAGTGGGAAGAGGCTAAGGATTGTCAACAACGCTGGTCTAGATGCACCGTAATCGTTCATACTGCCGAGCTTCATCGCGTCTGGGACATGAGTGGAGTAAGCCCTCGGCGCTGTGCAGAGCGCCAAAGGGCCGCAGGAACGACTCGGTCTGAATCGAGTTTTCAAGGCCAAGGCTAGGTCGAACATGCTGCGACACGCCAGGATTGAGGGGACTTAGCTTCTCGTGCACGAGCGCTGCCAGAGAGTGTCTGCCCATTTGGGTGTCATGGCTGGAGCGAGCCTCCTGTACAGCGTTCTTATCTTGTGCATGTTGCTCTGGAAGCGGTCTTTGCTCGTCCTGAGATGGTAAAGATGTAGAAGGGACGACGCGATGCTCGGCCGCCGAATTTTCCGTACGCAACGGAGCTCTGCGCTTACGGCTCGAAGCAGCGATGCGCCTCCCAAGTCTGCTCTCGGGAAAGAAGCAAATATCTGGATGACCTCGCTGGGAACATGTAGTGCACGGATGGTTGCCTTCGCAGCGGATCTTGCGCTTGGCACAGGGATAGCATGCATGTGAGCTCCGCAGGCCTTTGTACGAATCGAGAACGGCATCCGCATGTTGCTGCAAACTGGCCATCGTCGTGTCTGTGGGGGACGGAGGAGAAGTAGTAGTCGGAGTTCGCAGAGTGGCTGGCTGCATCCATCTCCTTCTCAAGACCCCCTGCAAACTCCCGAGGTCCGCTGGCCGAACCCACGTCAGCGAGGCGGGTAAGAGGGGTGCGGATGCGGGTGTCGGCTCTCGGTGTCTCGGCTGCTCGGTAGCATTTGCACAATCTGGCGCTCATGCAGGCAGTGTGGTGAACAATCAATCACAGTCCGTCCGCGGAGCGAGGCTTGATAGATTGATGACATAACAAGGATTGATTGATTGAAGCCATCCGGATTGTCGGTTGATGAATCAATCCCATCAAAACTCAGGCGCCGGCGGCCGCAGACTACCTAATTAGGCAATTCAGAGACTTCACAACTTGGTGTCTCGCCGTTTCATGGTATGAATTACCTGCACGTTGCAGAAAGCCTTCCATTCAGTAGCTGCAACACTCCGGAAGGAAATATACCGTGCACGAGTTCGATCATCTTCAAGATGGTATAAGGAGCGGACGGCGACCGTTTCATGATGACACAGCAGCCCGTCAGCAGCGCCGGGATGATTTTTCCAATGGAGAGGACCAAAGGGAAGTTCCAGGGACAGATGGCCGCAACAACTCCGAGTGGAGTGTACCTGGTGATAATGGAGCGATCAGCCAGGTTCTCACTTTGTTCGTTGATGTCTAAATTCCGATGGTGTTCGAATAGCAATGGGGCGTAGTTCAACTCGAATGCACTGCAATGTGCGGACCCAGAACACGTAATTGCTGGGTTCAAAGTCTACGCTAGTAAAGGAGCGCTATCTCGTCAACTCCACCATCCCGAGTTAAAGCGCGTGCACTGGACGATCCAGCCCAGTTGGAGGAGAGCTTGAGACTGCTCAAAATAAGATGGGAGATAGATTGCTTTGACAGAGGCAGTTGGACTGTGACTATCAAAACGACCTCGTACTTATGATCAAGCCACATACCTACCCTGGATTAACAGGGTCATCCGCTCTGAGACTTGATATTTACCAGCCTCCAAACTGCACCTTCTGGCGGAGCTCTGGCTTCTTGATATCCTCCGGAACCACAAGTCGCATCTGAACGCCTCGGATCTCCGGCTTTGAGAGGATATCGACATAATGCTGCGCAAGAACAGACGCCTTGGTGCAGTCCTTGTTGCCCTTTTCGTCCGCGACCGCATCGTAATCCACGCGGAATTGAAGGTATACCTCATTGAACCGCACATTCGTATTGTTCAGCTCTCTGATTGCTGCGTTGGCGAGACCGAATAGCGCACTTTGGTTCATCGCCGTCACTCCCGCCATGCCCAACTCGGCGGCTCCGCCAGTAATGAGGGTGTAGGTCGCACTTGGTCCGCCATGTTCGAGGAGGTATGGAGCGGCGGCTTTGTAGGCGACTGCAAGACATTAGCACCTTTCGACAATTGCAACGCAGCTGGGAACTACTCACAGAAGTTCGCCTCGACGTTCACTTTAATCGAACGACGAAGATCTTCAGTGCTGACTGTGTACACAGGTGTTGTCCAGATCAGAAGTCCAACTGCCACATCATCAGTATTCTACCTCCGGACAACAGCTCTAATCATCACTCACCTGTGGCATAAACATGCTGGAATGCTGGAAGCTTGCCTGCCTTGACTTGATCAATGACACTCTGCACGCCGGTTTCTGAAGTGATGTCTGCCTCGACAGTCGTAATGCCTTCACGTTCCTGGCTGCTGAGGTGCTTGAACATCTTCTGAGCACTCTCCTCATTCCGAACGATGGCGAGGACCTTTCGGCCTGTTCGACGGGCTGCGATGATGACTGAGTTTCCGATGTTGCCTGTGGCTCCAATGACGAGGACTGTTTCCTGGCTGGCCATGATTGACGAGGTTGCCGGGACTTGAAGGTGATAATGCTTTAGGCTTTCGAGTCTAGGGAAGCGATTGAGGTGCAATGGTATGTGCTGTTTCGATGCACTGCATCTCTACGTTTATACTGCATCCTCTGGAAGTTCGCGCCTCGGCCGGCAGGCCCATGTTCTTTGACAAGAATCGACAACATGAAGCCACGAAAGCTGCGATCTGTCAATGCATGACTAACGCTCGCTCCTTCTCGCTCTTCGCCGGAGAGATTTTATATCCGTCTCAGGACCCTGCCCAGACACACGCAGCCAATCACAGAAGCGAAGTGCTCGCTCTTCACGACCTGAAACACCCCGAAGCCAATGCTGCCCATACGCCTCTTGCAAAGTCTCCGGTTCCGCCGGTCAACTTCACGAATTACGACCAAGACTTTCGGTCATCAGCCATGAAGTTGCTCTTTGCAGACATGGCCATGAAGCAGAACATGGAGCAAGGATGGAGAATCATCGGAAATGGTCACTGCCATCTTCATTCGGAACAGAACGTCAACACCTTCGGTACAAATTGTCGACATCCCCTATACAAACCAGCGCCCCTACTCCACAGTCTGCACACCAGCATTCTTCAGCAAAGTCGCCAAACGCTGCCTCTTCTCCCCGTCCAACAACCCAAACGGCTTCCTCAGCCCTCCCGTTTTCCACCCTCTAATCTCCATCCCGGTCTTCACAGCCCCGGCATAATTCCCTTCCTCCAACAACCTACAAATCGGCCAGATTCTAGCCCAAATCTCCCTTCCCTTTCTGATATCATTCTTGACTGCGATCGCATCCCACAACTCCATCGATAACTCCGGGATGATGTTTGTCGCGCCCCAGACGGATCCCTTGGCACCCGCAGCGAGGCCGTAGAAGGTGAGCGTGTCCCAGCCGTTGAAAGTTGTTACCTGGTTGTGGATTTGGGAGGAGAAGAGGAATTCTGTGAGATCTGGGGCGTTGCCGGACGTGTCTTTCATGTATTTCACTCCGACATCTGAAAGACTTGCGATCTCTGCAGGGGAGAGGGTAAGGCCTGAGGCGGAAGGGATGTTATAATAACAGATGGGGAGTCCAGAAGCCTCATGAATTTCCTTCAAATGCGCTCGAAGCTGGCTCATGTCCAATGCATCGTAGAATGGCGGGACGACCATTACGCTTGCCGCGCCTGCCTGCGCGGCGTGGGCAGCATACTCCACCGTTTTCTCTGTCGACAAGTCTCCTACTCCTGCGACGATGGGGACACGGCCTGCGGCGGATTTGATGCTTGCTTCGATGAGTTGTTTGCGCTCTTCGGGAGAGAGGACGGTGAACTCTCCAGTAGAGCCGCCTGGCACGAGGCCATGGACACCGGCGGAGATGAGGCGGTTGATGTGCTCGTCGAGGAGTTGGAAGTCTATGGATTTCTTGTCGGGGGTGTAGGGTGTAATTAAGGCAACGAGGATGCCGGTTAGGTCTTGAGGTTGAGGAGGAGACATACTGGCTAGGACTATTTCGCGATTCGATCGTTCACTGATTTGAGAAGAGGTATTGGTGATCTGGAAGTCTTCAAGTCTAATCGATTGGGCTTTCAAGAGCGAACGCGTTGCCCATATAGCTTGACGTCTCCCGGGATAGCAACCGGTACACTGTGAGCTGTCGGCGAGCAACTCGCCTTGCCCTTCCAAGAGACCTCGAAGCCATCATGAGAGACTCTGATCCAGACGTCTTGGGCAGGTGCACGAGCGACAATGCGGATGTTGAAGCTCCAGTGTGTTGCGTCTATGTATGTGGCCGAAAAGGGAAGGCTTCCGCGACTGAGCTTCGAGCTGGAGCTCTCGGCCTGCATTTGAGCATGGCATGCCAAGACCGTTGCTACCATCCGTAGCTCTGTCATGAAGATTGTTGACTAACAGGTAGTAAATCTTTAGTTGCAGTCTGTGTGAGTCGAAGGCTACGTCTTCCGGAACGAGATGCGCTGGAATTGATTTCTCACTTTTGATCACAGCGAAGGAATCAGAAGGCTGTCTGTATAGCTGCTGGTCCATTGATTTCTCTGTTGGTCGTTTGTACCAGAGTATGCTATAGCTTCGCCAAAACCCCCTCACAATTCAAATAAGTAACATGCCTCCTCGTAATATCCTTAATACTACGACATCCAGCCAACCCCATCGTCAATTTCAGCTCCTGCATCAAAATCTTCAGAGCCAACTCAACTCCCTCTTGTCCATTATACGCAAGCCCCCAAATCGGCACCCTCCCCAGAAACACACACTCCGCTCCCAATGCCAAAGCCTTAAAGATATCACTCCCCCTCCTAATACCCCCGTCAACCGCCACTCCAATCCTCCCCTTTGCAGCATCTACACACTCCCTCAGACAATCCAGTGTCGCGGGCTGGCCATCTAGCTGTCTTCCGCCGTGGTTTGAGACCACGATCCCGTCAATACCGTAGTCGATGGCTAAACGAACGTCCTCTGCGGACGTGACGCCTTTCAGCCATAGCTGCATCTTGGTCTGAGAGCGCAGCCAGGGGATTGCGGAAGACCAATCCAAACTCGGATCATAATCATAACTTTGCGAGTTTCCCGTTTCAGCAGATAATTCCTCTTTCCCCGTGAGAAGTAAATTCGGCCATTCCATATCCTCTGGCAAGATAAAGTTATTCCGATACTCATTCAATCGTCGTCCCAGCATCGGTACGTCGACTGATAGGAAGAAAGCTTTGCATCCAGAGGCCTCTGCTCGGCGGAGGATTTGGCTTGTGATTTCTCGATCGCGGAGGACGCACATTTGCATCATGTACGGGTTTCCTTTTCCGCACGCAGCGACGTTTTCGATCGATTCGGTAGCGTAGGAGGATAGACACATAGGCAGGCCGAAGTTCGCGGCCGCTCGTGAGGTGCCGAGTTCGCCGTCGGGGTGCGCGAGGCGTTGCATTGCTGATGGGGAGAAACCGATGGGTGCGAATATGGAGCTGCCGAGGAAGGATGTAGATAGATCGATATTGTCGACGTTGACGAGGATGCGCGGTTTGATTTTATAGCGGTTGTAGGCTTCTTCGTTGTCGCGGAGGCTGGTGGCGAATCAGTGAATTGGCATTCATCTCTTCAGTTTTGTGGGATTTACGTGATGAGGTCCATCGCTCCTTCATTGTAGTAATCTATGATGATCTCTGGTCAGTGTGTACAAATTGCCCAATCTCTTTTGTGGCTTACCTCGATACATCTTTGGTAATCTAGCACTTCCCAGCTCTTTCAAATCTGCAATTGTATGGACTTGAGGGTCCCATGTGATACCTCGATTAGCCATGCTGATGAATGTATTCAAAGCTCAGTAAGCAAAACTGTAGTAGTGACAGAGGAAGGAAGATTCGATAGAAGAGCTGCAAACACCGAGCAACGCTGAGAGATGAAAGCTTAACGCGTAAAGAACACAAAGGGAAGCTATACCAACGAGTATGCAGCGTCACGATAAGCAGATAAGTACGGCCGACTCCTCGTGATGCTGTCGGCCAGAGATGGCTTTCCAGAACAGGTATACATTCATTTTTCGGCCAATTCCCACCACGATGTGTATTGTCATGAGGTCGAGTACAAACGATGAGCGATGCGCCGTGATACGCAAGCATCTGCGAGGAAAGATAGAGTTGAGAGTCAGTAGGAAACTCTCCCCGGCAGGCATGACTTTCCGGATCCGGCCAAGATCGACCAAGCTGTGCAGCCGTGCAGGTATAATCGCGAAATCAACTCCGAGCCATGACAAGGCACGGTTAAACCGGTCACGGCTCGGACATTCAGTTCCGGGCAGCCAGCAAAACTAAGAAGGACATAACGACAATTGCCTGCCCTCTTCACATTGTTGATTGCAAATGCGGGTGGGGACTTCGATTAGGTCGCCAAGGCCATTATGTAAATGAACGACATATCTCTCTTGCGGGCGCTGGTCGCTCTGCATCAAAATCCACAACACTTGAACGAGCAAGATCTAGGACACAGAGAATCGCAGGCTGGAGACAAGATGGTGCGGATCTTCTTGACAGGAGCAACGGGATTCGTTGGTGGCGAGGCCCTGTACAGTCTGTACAATGCGACGAAGATCAAGAATGGGATCACAGTTCTTTTGCGAGACTCGTCGAAAGCACCCCAGATCAAGGCAAGATTTCCGGAGGTGCAGGTAGTCCAAGGCGATCTGGAAGATGCGGCGGTGATCGAAGAGCAAGCCAGCAAAGCAGACGCGGTTTTCCATCTTGCCAGTACAAAGCATGCTCCCAGTTCCGAGGCGATCGTGCGTGGATTGAGTCGGAGGGAGAAGCCGGGATACTGGGTACAAATGTCTGGCGCGTCCATGTTCTCCGGACCAGATATCGCCGACGGAACGTATGGTGAAGCTCCATCGGACGTGTACAACGATGTCAAGGACGCCGAAAAGATTCAGAAGGTGATCAAGAACAATCCGGCTCGAATTGTTGATCAGCTCGTGCTTGGGCAGGACGCGTCGAAGATCAAGACCGCTCTGATCATCGGTCCGCTCATCTACGGCATTTCGCAAGGGCCCGGCAACACACGTAGCATCCAAATTCCCGAGCTCACTCGAGCGACGCTCCAGAAGGGCGAGGGGTTCAGAATCGGGGCTGGAAAGAGCGCTTGGAGTAACATCCATATTCATGATCTTGGACTCTTTTTCACGTCACTTCTCGAAGCCATTGTGTCTGAGAAGCAAAACTGCTGGAACGATAACGGCCTGTACTTTGTCGAGAACGGAAAGTTGACTTTCGGAGAGATCGGCGCGGCCATTGCAGCGGAGGCGCACAAGCAGGGTCTGATCAAGTCGGCTGAGGTGAAGAAAGAGCTATCTCCAGACGAGGCCAATGAAGTAACGTCGCACGGAGCAGTGTTATTAGCAACAAATGCGGTGGGCGAATCGCAGAGAGCGAGGAGCCTATTGGGGTGGAAGCCAGTTCATAAGAGTCCATTAGATACCCTTGAGGAGGTCGTGAAGTTGGAGGCGAAGCGCTTGAAGTAGATGCACAGGAGCTCGTCGGATGTACAACAGTGAAGTCGCGTTCATAGGCACAGGTGTATAGCACAACCCGTACACAATGTCGGGGTTACAGCAACGACACCCATTGCGAGACTGAATACCCTCTCTTTCGAGCCACTCGACACTCCGCGGCAGTGTTATCGTACTGCGTGAGCGCTCTTGCGGCTTAGCGAAGAGCGATGGTCTCCTGGGCGTTCGCCCAAAGTACAGTCCTTAATGCACTCATCCACGCGGCACTTGGCTCTCTTATCGACACGCGTGCTCGATGATTGACGCAGCAGACGCCTATGGTCGCGTCTCAGGTACCCTACGTGTATCCGTCGTATCCTGATGTGTTGTATGTTTCATTAGCATACAATCAGCGGGATGTACATCTCGTTGGCGAGGGATGGTACTGCGGCTGTTGATCTGGACCAGGCATCGAGTTCGTTCGTGGTGCGTGATGTGTTGGCACTGGTGTTGTGCAGAACGAGCATGTCGAATCTCCGTGCAAGCTGCTTGCTATTTTGAGTCGGGGCCTGAGGCAATTTGCTCGGGCCGGAGCTCGGCATCCGATCGCCGGTCTCGGCTTACCAATACCATGATTCTATGAAGCCCATCCAAAGAAACAACTGCTGACAACATCCAACTTTCACACCCACATCATGGCGTCCCCTAGCATATCACGAACCTGCGCACGAGCACTGAGAACCACGCGAACAAAGAATATACCAAGCTGCAACTGCACAGCGCAAGCAGGGGCCCGACGAAGCTTCCACACACCAGCGCCACTCTACCTAGACTTCCTCGCGCCAGCATGGCGACCCCAAACATCCACCTCTCCTCGTGCGAATATCTCCCATAACACAAGAATATCCACAATACCGCAAAGACGGCACCTCTCCGCCACACCTCCCTGCTTCGCCGTCGCGGTCAAGAACCCTCGCAAGGACGATGACGGCAATACGATGACTATCAACATCACCCCTCGCGCCGCCCACCGCCTCCAATCTATCGCCGAAACAGATTCCAATCCCGATCTCGCGCTCCGTGTATCTGTGGAAAGTGGTGGTTGTCACGGCTTTCAATATTTGATGAGTCTGACAAATCTAAGCGAGGCGGATCCGGAGGAAGATACGATATTTGAGAATGAGGAGAGGGTGAATAAGAGAGGTGGGTCTGAAGGAGAGGGCTATAAGGCGAAGGTGATTATGGATGAGCCGAGTTTGGAGCTGTTGAAAGGGAGTAGTGTGGATTATACGATGGAGTTGATTGGGAGTCAGTTTAAGGTGACGGGGATACCGGGAGCGACGAGCAGTTGTGGGTGTGGGACGAGCTTTGATGTTGCTGCTTGAGGATATGTTCGTGAAGAACGTATCAGCATCCTACTCTGCCAGCAGTACAGCTCTGTCGAGGTGGCCGTTGATCGCGTCTGTCGGAATCTTCTTCCAGTTATCACGCATCCAGGCTGTCTGCATCACAATTGAAGATCAACTGGCACATGAAAAACAGCAATTGAGCTTCTCGATGCGTCCCTCAAGAGCACCCGAACGCAGTCACTAAGTCGTGTCCCTTAAGAGCATTTTGCACAGCCCGAGTAAGAGATGGCATGCGAGAAGAGATGCACGCTTTCGGGACGTTGACAGAGGCGTAGCATCATTTTTTGGCTCCGACGCGGATTCTACAAAGGCCTCTGGGCTGTATCAGGACATGACTGCGTGATGGAACTGTATAGAAGGTCCCACTCTTCATTGCTAGCCCTCTATAGCTGCTTCAGATATGCGCCAGAGAGCGCGCCTGCACACCGAACATCTGCGGTTCGAGCGTCTATCAGGAACGTTTCTAGTGGCGATTGGCCGTCAATCGCCGAGCGTGTTTCTGCTTCCAAGTTCGCCCAACAAGATGCAAGATGGGCGGTGTATTGGGTCTAGCTCCTCACAAAAAGTGACCAGGTCCCTGCAGCTTCGCCCCACCATTGAGAGCCCCTCCGCGTTGTCGTGCCAGAGAAACGTCAGAAGCGATTCACTTTCGTTTGACACTTTCAACTCTTCATCTACAAACACCACCACTCTCTTTCCACCTCCTCCACGATTCAACGACTGAGGACTGTCCTTTCACACTTGACCAGAGCTCCACCCACCATGTCTGTCAAGACTGTGTCCACGTACGTACCGCAAGCATTGGAGCTGCTAGAAACATTTGCTGATTGCATTGGAACAGCACTCCCTTCACCGACCAGAAGCCTGGTAGGCAGCAAGAGCACGATCATAGAAACAGCAACTATACTGACTATGCCCAGGAACGTCGGGTCTCCGCAAGAGGGTCAAGGTCTTCCAGCAACCCAACTATTCCGAGAACTTCGTTGCGTCCATTCTCCAGTCTATCCCAGAGGGCGTCGAGGGCTCATTCCTTGTCATTGGCGGCGATGGCCGCTTCTGGAACCCAGAGGTCACACAATTGATTGCAAAGATTGGAGCTGCTTACGGTGTCAAGAAGCTATTGATCGGCCAGAATGGCATCCTTTCTACACCTGCCGCCTCGCACCTCATCCGCATCAAGAAGGCCACTGGTGGCATTCTTCTCACCGCCTCCCACAACCCAGGTGGTCCAACTGAGGACTTTGGTATCAAGTACAACCTCGCAAATGGCGCACCAGCACCAGAGAGCGTCACGAACAAGATCTACGACTTCTCCAAGACTCTGAAGGAGTACAAGATCGCCGACATCCCAGACGTCGACCTCTCAACCATTGGCACCAAGACCTACGGCCCGCTCGAAGTCGAGATCGTACACAGCACCACCGACTACGTGAACATGCTCAAGGACATCTTCGACTTCGACCTGATCAAGAGCTTCCTCTCTCAGCACAAGGATTTCAAGATCCTGTTCGATGGCCTCAGCGGTGTCACTGGCAACTACGGTGTTGATATCTTCGAGAAAGAGCTTGGGCAGAAGGGCAGCACACAGAACTGCGTACCGAAGCCAGACTTCGGCGGACACCACCCAGACCCCAACCTCGTCTACGCCAAGTCGCTGGTCGACCGCGTGGACAAGGAGGGCATTCACTTCGGTGCAGCCTCAGATGGTGATGGAGACCGCAACATGATCTACGGTGCAAACGCGTTCGTGTCACCTGGTGACTCGCTCGCGATCATTGCACACTACGCCGATCTGATTCCGTACTTCAAGAAGCAGGGCGTCTACGGTCTGGCTCGATCTATGCCCACTTCAGGCGCTGTAGACCTTGTCGCCAAGAAGAAGGGTCTCCAGAGTTACGAGGTGCCAACTGGGTGGAAGTTCTTCTGCGGTCTCTTCGATGCCAACAAGATGAACATCTGCGGTGAGGAGTCCTTCGGTACTGGTTCGAATCACATCCGTGAGAAGGACGGCCTCTGGGCCATCGTGGCCTGGCTCAACATCCTTGCCGGCGTTGGCCAGCAGACTGGCAGCACTCCATCGATCAAGAGCATTCAGCACGACTTCTGGAACATCTACGGCCGAACCCTTTTCACCCGATACGATTACGAGGGCGTCGAGAGCGATGGAGCGAACAAGGTGGTTGCACACATGAAGGAGCTGATCACCACCAAGAAGGACACATTCGTTGGTAGCAACGTCTCAGGCCGCAAGGTCCTCGAAGCAGACGACTTCAGCTACACCGACCTCGACGGCTCAGTCAGCAAGAACCAGGGTATCTACGTCAAGTTCGACGACGGAAGCAGAATCGTCGTCCGTCTTTCTGGCACCGGCAGCTCCGGCGCCACCATCCGTCTGTACATCGAGAAGCACGAGACCGACAAGAGCTCGTACGGCCTGGACGCACAGGACTACCTCAAGGACAACGTCAAGCTTGCGACTGAGCTTCTCAAGCTGCAAGAGTACATCGGCCGCACCGAGCCTGATGTCAAGACATAAGCGCTTTCTGCTTGCTTTTCAAGAGCGATGTTTTCGGGCCTGCGGGTATAGAAAAAGCGCCAAACAGTGTGCACGAGGTATGATTGATGTGTAGATAGCGATACAGAGGCATGAGCCAGAAAATGGCACAGAATGTGTTGATGTGAATTCACAGGAATCCATTTCTGTAGAAGTACATGCTTGCCTACCACTGTGGCCTGGCAGAGGCATCTCAGGTACACGTGCAACTTGTGCCCTTCCTTCTATGCGTTTCATGCTGATCTAGTGCTAGTCGTGGACCAGTTGCGTATCGTACGTTCTTGTCGAAGACCTCCACGTGAACATGGTAGCATGCTGTCTTTCCATGGTGTTCTTCAGCAGTAGCCTGTGCTTCAAGTTGAGAGAGTCTTCGCCGGCTCCGATATTGAAACCTTTCACTCCTCTTTCTTCAGCATCCATGTCTGCTTCTTGTCAAACAGGGTCTGCTGGGGTAGCGCTTTGTCTTTAAACATCTTGGACTCCATCAAACCCCTCGCCAAACGTAGCAAGAACTCCGGATGATGATTCTCAACATCTGCCTTCAGCCACTCGTAGTTACCATACTCAATGTGTGCGTGTACAGCCCATGCGCGAAGAGGCGAGCCTAGGTGTGTTCCCTCATAGATTATCTTGACAGTCCCTCCGGACGGAAACCATCCCAAACCTTGCGAATCTGGCTCGCTACAAATCTTGCAGAGTGCCGCCATGACGCCGTCACAGAAGCTGTCATCTTGGATTTTCTCTCCGAAAATGTACTGGAGAATCAACTGATTATGTAGTTTGCCGATCTGGTGACTGGACAGGTCCCGGCTGTGGTCTTGGAGAGTTGTACTTGTGTAGAGCCACTCGATGTAGGCTCCGACGACATCGGCCTCGTCCTGCGGACCGTCAGTCTAGTTCATGTTATGCGAAAGAGGCTGGGTGTTTTAATTGACCTCTGGCAACTCGAGCTCATTTGACTGTCCTTCTTTCCACCTGCGATTGAAAGCCGCGCGAAAGAATTGCGACTTCTCGATGATGATGGTCTTGTGGATCGTGAACTTCTGCTTGTCGGGTCCGACGCTGATCGTGACGAAGTCGCCGGTGAAGCTGGTTGCGCGTCAGCACTTGTTGCTTGCTGCACTTTCGATGTTGAGGCTTACCGAGAGGCTGTCGCCTCAGTGCTGGTCTCAGCCATGGATGGCGATGGTGTTGTCAGTTAGGTGTTGCAGGTGCGGATTTGATCTCTTTCGGTTGATGCTATGCAAACGGCGTACGGAATGCGCTAGAAAGCGGCGCACGGACTAAGAGCAGGGATGTGATGCATGTGAAAGTGAAGGCAGCTCAATTTCTCTGCAACGTTTCTGAGATTTTGAGAAGCATCTGATCAGCGAGCTCTCAGTCACCATAATAGCACTGCGCAGGCAGCGTAATTCTGTGGTCACTTGCTCTGTGCTCGCTCCGACCTTTTTCAAACGTACGACGAGCTACCAAATCCATTCCTCCCCGAGTGATCTTGTCGAGGCTCCCTCTCTTTTCGGAATCACTTCCTCTTGAAGTACTGCCGATACCGTTCCCGGTACTTCTTCTCCTCATCACTCCACTTTCCAACCACAGAATCGAACGAGGACCTCCACCTCATATTCCTGCCCAGACCCGCCACCGCCAGATCGTACAGGAACTCCTGCGGCCACTCGTCCTCGTACTTCTTCATCCATTTCTCCGTAGCCGTTTCCTTGTACAGATCCACTACACACTTCCTCGCCGGCGATCCCTCCGGCGTGCCGTCATACAGGATGTTGATTGCTGGTGCTCCAGGATAGATGTTCTCCCCATCGACTGGTAGGTGGTCGATGATGCGGAACATGGTGCAAATGACCGCATTGCAGAAGGTATCATTTTGGATCTTCCCGCCGTAGACGTACAACTTCGCGTTGAAGTCATGGTCTGGCCGACCCTGGTCGTTTTTGTAGACGGGGATCGGGGTGTTGTAGAGGAAGTCGAGGTAGACGGCGAGGATGGAAGGGTCATCTCCCGGGAGGGAGATCTCGGGGTTCGAGTCGGAGTCCTTTTGCTATTGTTTCTTGAGGGCGGCTTTGAAGAAGTTGGAGCTGGACTCGAGGATTTGCGAGTGGACGAGGAGGACTTCAGAGGAGGGACCGACTTTGAGGGTAACGACGTGCAGGAAGCTGGTGTGGTAGTTAGCCATATGTTTGAGACGGTGGTCGAGGTTCTATTGTCCGCTTACCGCTCCTTCTTTGCGCTTGGTGATACCTCCTCCATCTTGGGTGTGTCGAGTCTGCGTTTGTATGCGATGATGTTGTTGCAACAATGATGTTCGAGAAGTGATTGCGCTTCAACTTCTTTGAAGTAGAGAGGCGACATTCGCGTCAACTGCAGCGAGTGAAGGTGAATGATCTCTTGGTGAGTTGTGCAAAGTGGTTTTCAATTGGTGACATGTGATTCTCCACGCAATGAAAAAGATTCGAGAAGAACCCAATATGCAGGCGTATTGTTCACCAGCCCCATTCAAAGTTCTCTAATGCAACAGATTGGTTACACAAGGCCGAGTGAACAGGTGAACGCACTGGCATCTCCTCATTTTGCAACTCCCATTGTGCAACTCCCATTGTGCAACCCGCTCTGCCACGCGCCCTCCTCAACGCGATGCTCCCCAGAAACCACTGACAGGGTCCCAAGGGTATTTGTAGGCTAATGTTTTGCCCGAGATCACTTCTTTTTGAAGTACTTGGTGCGATGCGGAAAGGTCGGACCAGAACCGATCGTGGCCCGCCTATCCATCATATAGTTTGCAAGGTCGAGCAGAAAGTCCTTGCAGCAGTGGTCTTTAAGCTTGAAGGAGCCGGTCGCCCGCTCCGTGTACATCTCGACCAGGAAGCGGCGCGCCGGAGAACCTGCTGGAGTGCCCTGGTAGATTATGTTGATGTCACACTCCCCAGGATAGATGAACTTGCCGCTCTTGGTCCGCTGGTCAATCCCAGCGCAGATAGAGGAAATAACGGCGTCGCAGAAGTTGTCGTTCTGGACCTTCTCTCCGAAACAGTACATCCGCGCTAGGAGCTCGTGATCGGTGACGCCATCTTCCTGCTTGTCTGTCTCAACGGTCTTGGAGTAGAGATAGTCGACATATGCTGCAACAGTATCGACGTCGTCGTCCGGTAGCTCGATCTCTCGGCTCTTGCCCTCCTTCCACTTCTCGTCGAGCGCTGCAGCGAAGAATGGCGAGTTGTCCTTCAATAGGGTTTCGTGCGCTGTGAGGATCTCGAAGGTGCCGAATACTTTACTCGTAGGGAGCTTCAGCGTCACATTGCTGCTGGTGAACCTAGGGAGTGCCCACCGTCAGCGATGCCAGTGACAAAATACCAGAAACGGAGAGAGTGTCTGTGGTTGGATTGCTTACCTCCGCTTCTTTGCAGCTCGCTTGCCGTCGGCCATTGTGGTGCGCGGGTTGATTAAAAAGCGGTTCTTGTGTGTTGTTGATTTTTGCGAATCTCCGAGGGGCAGTCAAACGGAAGAAGAGCAAGCCCGACCGTTGAGCGCACAAGCCAGCGAAACGCCAAGCCACATGTGAAAGTGAAGCGCCAACGAACTGAACCGTGCGAATCGAATCGAATCGAATCGATTCATTCAATATTAACAATCGAAAGTGCAAAACAATGCTCCAAAAGAGCCCAAAAAAAGAGTGGAACATACAGCGCATAATCTTCCCCAGAATCAAGTCCTTCTTAAACTATTCACAACATATAACAAGAAGCATTCTAACCACATCTCGCGTCGTCACCGAAGTGCGCAGTCGGAGATACGATTCTGTTGCTTCAAGCGCAGAAGTGTAATAATCCATTCTGAACCGTCAAGTCATCCAAGTACTAATCATGCTGTGCTGGCTTAACTTGTCAGGCTTACTGACAGTTACGAAGCCTTGCTTGGTCATGCTGAGCGTTAATATAGTCCATTGCACCGAGGCCGTATGTTATTGGCTGAGCGGATTCAATTGCAATATATAGGCGAGGTGGCGGGGGGCGGAGTTAGGTCTTAAGGGGGCGAGGAGGCGGCGCGGGTTGGCGTGGTCGATGAGGTCCCTGAGCAGGTCATCGCTTGAGACTTTTTTTCTCTTCCGAATTGGTGACAGTGTTGTTAGTGTCTGCATTGGGCAGCGCCGTGGCCAAGCACGGTGGTGTTGTCGTTGTGTAATAGCGGTTAATTGCCGTGGACATATTGCCGCCCTTCACCAGCATCTCACCACGCATGACGTGGAACTTCCAGCACATACTCCTCTTGTGCGCAATCATATGAAGCAGACCATGCGACTCGCATCTCCTGCAGGTCTCCAAGAGTCTCGAAGGGTCTCCAGAAGCTGTAAAGCCGCCGTCACATGCTGAGAGTCTCATTCATTCATCGGACGGCTTCTGAAGCCTAGGCGACCCTCCTACTCCCACTCCGTCTCCCCCATCCCCTGCACCGTCCTCTTACTCCTACAAATCCACCTCCCCCCAACGCACGCCCACCTTATCAGCGTAACATTCTGCCTCACAAACCCACTCGGCAAATTCCCCGTCTCCATCTTCACAAACATCTGCGCACTCTGTCGATTCTCCGCAACCAGAACATCCATCTCCAAAATCCTCACAGTGGCTAACGGGTTCCTCCTTTCCAATTCCTTCAACATATCAAGCCAGGCGTTGATACCTTTCAGGATACCGGAGTCTTGCGGGTTGGAAGGGTTGGCGAGCCAGGAGGAGAAGGAGAAGGTAGGGGAGAGGGTGGCCCAGCGGGGGGAGTTTATGTCGAAGTCGCGGGCGTTGCAGGCGAATACGTAGCTGCGGAAGAGTTCTTTGAGGTGGGATTCGATTGCTGGGATGTGGCCGGTTGTTGGAGGGAAGGCGCGGCTATCCCAGCAGTTTACTGTGAAGGGAGGTGGAGGGCCAGCGTCTGTCTCTTCTTTCGGCTCATGTGTCGATTTACTAAGGCCGGTATCGTGTGTCCCTAGCAGTAGCGATGTTGAGGTGACATGGCTGGTTGAGCCTATGATAGTCATGTTCGCTTTCTTGGGTAGGAGAGCTGAAATTCGGTCTGCTCTCGAAAATTTTGACTTTGTGTTTTTGTGTCCAAAGACGTCTGGTCGCAGGCGAACGCTGTTTATTTCATCTTCATACCAGTGTTCCACGGAGACTGCCCGGGACTGTATGTCAGTATGTCCCAGTACCGACCCAACAAGACATATGCAAGTGAGGTAGGTACCAAATAAGGTTGATCCTTCAGCTGAACCATCCTCCCGCAATCCTCCAGCGGGCCGCTTCGAAGTATGATTTGAGCTATGGGGTTAAAGGCCCATGTAGGGCACCACAGTCTTTCTCAAGTTCACTCGCTGTTGCACAGGACCAATACTCCGGTTGGCTTCTTCCAGAAAACGCTTATCCATGCAGGTACCGGAATCGCACACATTCTTCTGATCCTCCATTCTCCGGAGTACATCTTGCTGTAACCTCAGCTGAAGATCATCGGAGCCATCCTCCTCATGTTGTGCATAGGGCGCTCGCTTGAGCAGTCGTCCCAGTGCCGCTCGTGCCGTCCTCAATGATACCTTCCTTGTCCATCTTGTTCGAACGCACAAAGGACTTGGAGCGAGCGCCAATGCAAGGATGAAAAGTCGATGGTAGGGCTGTTCAGCCCCCAATGTTACCTCGAAAGAATACCTCGTCGGTCTTTCCACCTACCCTCGGCCGACGCCCTTCAGGTGACAATCCGAGATCGAAATCAAAATGAAGCACATCGACAATCGTTCGAAGCGAGCATTGCAGACAAGACGTGGCCCTAACACAAGAGGATCGTGGCCTCATTAGCTTCCCCAGAAGACTGTTGGCCGATACCACGTACAGGGAATCCCGGGATTCAAGACCACAATTGGACGAGCACAATGCCCTCTCGGCGCTCCTTTCACCTCCTCGTCGAGATCATGGGATCTTGACCTCAACAAGCAAACATCGCGGACTTCCCCGATCATGGTCGGCTGATGCCACGCAAAAGTAGTCCGTAGATCCAAGAGCCCAATGCCCTCCTCGCATTCCCCATTCTCGAAGTCCCAGACTAAACAACCCCAATCCCTGCACCGTCCTCCTCCAAACACACATCCACATCCCACCCACCACCCTCCACCCCAGCACAGTAACATTCCTCCTCACACACCCCTCCGGCAAATCCCTCGTCTCAACACTCATGTACACCTCCGCAGTCCTCCAATCCTCTCCAATAACAGTATTCATATCCAGAATCTTCACATCGAAATTCGGGTTGTGCTGGGCGGTTTGAAGGAGCATGGCGAAGAAGAGATGGGCGCCTTTGGCTTGTTGGAGGGGGAGGCGGTGAAGCGTCACAGAGGAAGCGAATGCTGCGTAAGAAGTGGAAAAGAGGACAGGAAAGAAGATAAGTACCGCGGAAGAGGCGTTGGGGTTGGGATCCCAGTGCGAGCCAGCCGTCGAATTCGAGGGATGAGGAGAGGGTAGACCAGGCGGGAGAGTTGATGTCGAAGTCGCGGGTATTGATTGCATGGAGGTAAGTGAGACACAAAGTTTCAAGATGGGCCTGGATGATTAGAGCTTGTTGTTGTTGTGAGTGTCCAGCTTTTGGAGGGCACTGTAACAATGGGTTGAGGTAGTGTTCTTCCCCCTCCTTCCAGAGCCAGGGTGTGGGAATCCGCATCCGCAAGGCATTGATCCCGTACAGTGGCCATTATTCAGTCGAATCAGTAATGATCCAAAGCAGTAGAAGACACGAGTCACCCAAACTAGGCATCCTTCATCATCGAAGAATACGGATCTCAGGATTCATCGGCAGGTACCGGGGAAGTCCATGCATGGAAAGCAGGAGCCCTTAGAAAGCAGCCGGATATTCATTCTTTTGAGTCTTCGGCCAAAGAAGCATTCGGAACTAGAGTAGTCAGCAGATAGAGTTGAATCCTTCATGCCAAGCATTGAGGGCATCGTGGGACGATGGCCAAGACAACTTTTTTGTCTTCAGCTCGTCCATCTGTCAAGTACGTAGCTGAAGATTGATCAGAAGAAGATTTGTCAAGCAACAAAGAGCCCGGTTGATGAGGCGCTTTCCGAAGTGCCAAGTCTGCAGAACATACCTTCACCACCTAGGCTGAAAAGCTGCGCGGTCAACGGACACGCCATGAGGCGACACGGATCGTTTAGCTCATCTTCCAAGCCAGCGCGAGGTATGAAAAGAAAGCATCGGTCGAATGGACCTGGACCAACCAATTTCAATTTTATTAGTTTGAAATATCCAACATCCAAAAGGAAGCAATCCGAGCGACGAGCGAAAGGGTATGTTGCAATAACAAACAGAGGGCCCTAAAAGGCCACAAACCAAAATCCTCCAATGCAACATGAACAAGAAACTCCAGCGCCATGCTCTGATTAAAACGCTGCACAGCAGCGGCCGTCCTGTACCACATCCAGTCGCGTTCACAAATGCTCGCCACGCATACATAAACTCGCTTTCGGCGGGTGAGGCCGCCATCTGCGAGAGAGTTGTTCTCATGCTTCTCAACTTCCGGCTGGGTGTTGTTTACGATGCTGGCCATGCTTGACCGCTCGTCGAATGTCCAATGGTGTTGAACTTTGCGGGGTGAACGCCAAGTGCGAGGGTGTCGAAGCGGTCGATGCCCATACTCTGTGGATATGTTAGCATTATTCTTGACTGCAAGTCAATCCGCGATACTCGGCTCACCTCCATCGTGGTAAACCCTGCAAACCAGAAGCCCACCACTACGACCAAGTATGTAAAGATCAAGATGCTTCCCTTGAAGTAGTTACTCTTCCCTTCCCCAACAATCCAACCGAACAGCACTACACCAAGAAGCACACACACAAGATCCCACTGCGGGAAGATGAGCGAGAATGAGTGATCGAGCAGCTGTTCGTCCGGAATCCACTGAGTGTAAATCGCCGTGAAGAGGACGAGGCATGGTACCTGAAGCAGTACGACCTGCAATGCGTACGACGAGCCGATCTCCATTGAGAGAGCCACGTTGCCATTCATGGCGAAACTGATGGCGTTCAGAAACTCTGTTGTGTTTGGTACGAGTGAGAAGAGCGTGATACCGAGGAACTTCTCCGGGATTGCAACGGAGGAGAGGACAACGTCCACCGTGTCGACGAGGATTTCTGCGATGACAGCATAGGCTACAGTTGCCGTAAGCAAGATGATTGCTGACTTCGTCCGAGACCAATTGGGGGCATCGTGGCCACCGCTCGCCTGTTCGTGCCCGGCCGGCTGCTCCTGTGGTGCTGCAGGTGCGTGTGCGTGCTCTTTCGCAGGCTTGATGTGGGATTGTTGCCTTGACATCGGAGTCGTGGCCATGACACTGGCTCGTCGCGGGTTGCTGGTAGCATCTCTCGCTGCCACTGTAGCAGCTGTAGCAGCAATCTCGGCAATCTGCTGCACAATCGCCTTGTTATCTTCGGCGCTGAGGCCTGCCACGCGTACTCCGGTAGGGGCGGTTGTATCATCACCGGCGCTTTTAGGAGGCACAATATGAGGCCCGAGCCCATCTGCTCCCGCGGAGGTATCTTCTTTGCTTGGTCGTCTGTCGTTGACTGGCGATTGTAAGATACCAGCCTGCTTCAAGCTCTGGTTCAGGATCCTCTTGTACATTTGGCTAGACCGGATGTCATCTTTGGAAAGGGTGCCAATGTCGCGTTTTGGTGTGGTGGTCTGCGCAGATCCAGTGTTGCTATCCACTTGGACCAAGCCTGCGGTGTATGGTATGTTAAGGTGATTTTGCTGATGCGACTGTTCCAGCTGCTTGGCCTTTTTCTCTTCTTCGGGTTCGTTTGCCCAAATTACTGCCGCATGCGTGCGGAGTGTGAACAGCAAGCCGACCACGTAAGAAAGGAACAAGCAGACGGCGCAGAAGTATACGTACGGGCGCACTGCTTCCGTGAAGAAGCGGTCGGTCAGCTCCGGCACTTGAGTGTAGAAGCACCTTCGACAGTCGCGCTCCTCGTCCTTCTTCTTCCCGAAGTCGTGGCACTGCTTGCAGTTGAGAACGTGCGATCCGTAGAATTGGTAAAACAAGGTAGGCCCGAACGCGCCGATGACGGCGAACAGAAGCATCGTTGATGTGACGCCGGCCGACTTGACGTTGAAACGCTGTGTCTTGCGCTTGATGGCTCCAAAGCACATGGACAGACCGGGCAAGAACAAGATGCCCGCGAAAATGGATCCTATGATGCTGCCTTCAACCAGCTGCGCTTTGCCCTCGTCGAGAGCAACGCAGTAAAGGAAGACTTCAACAATGGTGCTGAAAAATGCGTTGATTGTAGCTCCAACGCCCATGGACGATTGAGCGGAGATGGATGCAACAGCTTGGCCGATGAAGTAAGCCAGTGGGATGATTGATGCCAGAGCGATCACAAAAACAAATCCAGGCGACGTGATCCAGACGTCGATATGCAAAGTCTCGTAGAGCACGAAGTAGTCAAAGATCGCGAAGACGACCAGGCCGAGCAAGTTGATGAGGAAGATGTTGGTGCCATCGATGGTGTATTTCCAGTACTTCAGCCCGACGGCGCGGTATGTACAGAGGAGGATGACGCTATCGCTGCTGCCACGTGGTTGCGAGGGCACACGCTGGTAATGGCTGTCGGTATGGAAGCTCATTGCAAGTGGATGGCGGCGTAAATGGTAGAAAAGGAGAAGCGTCACTTTGCCCATGGGTATCGTAAAGACGAGAAACCAACAGAGACCGCACACGAGGAATAGACAAGGCGTGATGAGGAGGTAGAAGGACAGGAAGAAGATGACTCTGCCGAGAGTCCACTTGCCACGGCCGAAGAGACGCTTCTTGGTCTTTTGTCTCGCACGCTTCGCAACGGAACTGGAACGTCCGCGGCCAAGAAGGCTGTCAGTCTCGTGGTTGTCTTCGAGATCGGGCTCTTCTTCTCTTCGGCGGCCGATGATAGAGCGGTTGATGTCAGTGGGTCCAAAGAAGAGACGGCCTTCTTCGATGTCACCGGCCTGCCAGCGCTCGTACTCGGCAATGTCTCTGCCTTCACCTGCATCTTCGTGGAGGTAGGCTTCGTCCCGCTCGAGCTTGACGTACTTTCCAAAGGGGTAGAACAGATAGTGAGCGAGGTTGATCAACACTCTCCCGTATTCTCGACATCCAGGATTCCCATCGTCCGGTTGAAAAAGACCCAGTATAAGACAAAGGATGCCGCCAATGGAGGTGATGATGGCCAGCCACCATCCAAATACCAAGGTCCACAAGCCATTGAACACCCAAAGCCACTGGCTGACATTTCCGCCGGGTGCGCTGTGTATGTCGCCTTCAGCATTCCGTTGTACGGAGCGGTTCTTCTTGTACAGTGCGGGCTTCCATATCCTGATGCCGAAGGGATGTGTTTCGTTGATGGCCTCTTGTCGGTCTTTGAGCGTGAAGCTCTCGGCGTCGCTCAGATCGGCGCTGTCGTCATCGTCTGGCGAAGTTATTTCCTCCTCTTGCTCTTCTTCTTCCTCTTCACCCTGAAGTGTTTCTTCTGAGCTCGGGTCGCCATCTTGGGAGGAAGGTACTCGTTTCGAGACTGGGTTGGCATCGTTCCCGGTCGCTCTTGGAGAAGTTCTCTCTCCCTCTTCCTCTCGATCGTCGCTCTCCACTCGAGGAAGAGTTGGTGGAGGAGGTCCTCGTCGTCTCAATGTGCTCTCTCGTCGTCGTAGCTGCCGTTCGCGGTGAACGTCGGCTTTCGATTGGCTTCGCGCAATTCGTTGGTCGGTGTCGACTTCGTTAGGATCGTCGTCGACCGAGAAGATCTCTCCACGGTGAGGAGCTGCGGTCGACGGCTTACGCGTGGTGCCAGGTCGCTTGGGTGTTTGGGCCTGTCGCGATGAGGAGGACTGTGGGACTGTTCTGGTTGAACCACCTGCTCCGCCTCCACTGGAGGAACCTTGCATGGAGCCTGGGGAGGTGTTAGCCAATGTCTCTTGCTGTGCGTGTCGAGCACGGTGTATTGATTGTTCCATACCATAGTCTTGTCGAGGCCGCGGTCGCCGATTGCTGCTACTACTTGTGCCTTCGCCAGTCTGACCTGGCTGCGAGGTCAAGCTTCCCTGGCTGGCCTGCATGCTGGCGTAGCTCGATTGTCGTTCATCCGGATTGCGGCTCATGGTGCCATCGGTGGATACGGAAGTGCGGCGGGTGGTGGGTTGGCTATGGGCGGTGGATATGAATTCGGCGTAATCGCGCACACCTACGTCCGATATGGCGGAGGTGGGCCTTTCATCATCGTTGGTGTTAGAGTTCGTGTTGTTGTTCGCAGTGGAACCCATGGCTGCGCCGAGAGAATCAAAACACTGGGCTAGACTCTTAACCGCAATTGATTAACTTTAGATGGCTTCCCATTTGCAGGCCAAGCATGAGGAAACCACAGCTTCACTTCACCACTTTATCGTGCGCTGACGGTATACATCTGGACCTCTCCAAGACGTTCACCGAGCAGATGGATGTCGTGCAGTCCGGCGTATGGGGTGCATGAGACACGGAGGGTCTGATGGAGAAGGGCGGGTCGCTCTGGGATGGACGGGACAGTTGATGGTTTCAGGCTGCCTTCGATTGGGTGGGATGTCAACGAGCTCCGTGCCTCAGAGCTGTGATCCGGTTCAGGAGCATACGGCTGGTCTCTAGACGGCAGAAGGAAAGCAGAGATGCAGGAGAAATTAGTACGGTTGCTACGGATGTCAGTATCAGCGGCGAAGAGAGAGCGTGCATCAGGTTCTCGGATTGCGCAAGCAGCAAGATAGGCACGAGTGCACAAAGTGCAGGTCATCTGCTACCGTCCACTTCCATTACGTGCAGGATCAGTACTTGTGAGCGGCAAGGATGCTGGCTCCGGTACATTTGCTCAAGCTTCCAACCACATCGTGAAGAATCGACCCATCCGCGGTGGCCATGCATTAGCACCTTCGGAATAGGCGTATGGCTTCCATCAGACCACCTCCATCTGATCAAAAGGCGGGCTTCATCATCGCTGCCTTCTGTCATCTTTATCGATTTGTCCGCAACCGCGATAGCCTGAGCCTGATAGGGCTTCTTGGGACAGTAGTGATCCGTGACCCGCCCTAGCTCCGGCAGTAACCGTCAAAGTGAAGCTTGGCTGCACCTGTGATGTCGGGCGTTCTTGCCGCGTCTGCTGGAAACACCGACCAAACATCATCGCGACTGCCTTGCACCAACGAAACATCTCCATCTCCACCACCACCGTGCCAGTTTCGAATACCGCTGCGCATTATACGACATATCCGCAGACACCGCCAAACAGATATCTGGCCTGAGGCGGCCACCAACCAGCCACGATGGCGCTCGATACCTTCTTCCACAACAAGATCGAGAGCATGAAGCTCGAGATCATCCAAGGCCAAGCAGTATTACGACGTCTCGAAGCGCAGCGAAACGAGTACAATAGTAGAGTGCGGTTACTGCGCGAGGAGCTGGGTTTATTGCAACAGCCGGGCAGCTATGTCGGAGAGGTCGTCAAGGTGATGGGCACGAAGAAGGTGCTGGTCAAGGTGCATCCTGAAGGCAAATATGGTACATCACAGCCTTCATACGTGTACTGTGGATGGTGTGCTAATAGCGACCAGTGGTCGATATTGCGGATAACATCGACATCTCGAAACTCACAGCCGGCAAGCGGGTCACCCTCCTCTCCGATTCCTATAAACTCTCGTCACTCCTTCCCTCCTCCGTCGACCCCCTCGTCTCCCTGATGATGGTAGAGAAGGTACCAGACAGCACATACGACATGATTGGTGGTTTGGATGAGCAAATCAAGCAGATCAAGGAAGTCATCGAGCTGGGTCTGAAGCATCCCGAGCTCTTTGAATCGCTAGGTATCGCGCAACCGAAGGGTGTTTTGCTGTATGGGCCGCCAGGAACGGGAAAGACATTATTGGCAAGAGCTGTGGCACATCACACCGACTGCAAATTCATCCGTGTCTCGGGTTCGGAGTTGGTGCAGAAGTACATCGGAGAGGGATCGCGCATGGTGAGAGAACTGTTCGTGATGGCACGAGAGCATGCGCCTTCCATCATCTTCATGGACGAAATCGATTCTATCGGTTCCTCGCGTGTGGAGGGCTCATCTGGTGGTGACTCGGAGGTGCAGCGAACTATGCTGGAACTCCTGAACCAGCTGGACGGCTTCGAGCCTACTAAGAACATCAAGGTCATCATGGCCACCAACCGTCTCGACATCCTTGACCCTGCGCTCCTTCGCCCCGGCCGTATTGACCGAAAGATCGAGTTCCCACCGCCAACCACCGAAGCACGAGCCGACATTCTGCGCATCCACTCTCGAAGCATGAACTTGACGAGAGGCATCAACTTGACAAAGATTGCGGAGAAGATGAACGGCTGCTCTGGAGCCGAGCTGAAAGGTGTGTGCACAGAGGCCGGTATGTACGCGCTGAGAGAGCGAAGAGTACACGTCACACAGGAGGACTTCGATTTGGCAACGGCCAAGGTGCTGAACAAGCACGACGACAAGGAGATGAGTTTGAGCAAGCTCTGGAAGTAGGTGGGGGCTGCTACGGGATATGGCTGTATTATACTTGCATGCATAGAGTGAAGCGGGCGCGCAGTAAGTCCTCGCTGAACCATAGATGCTCTGCTGAATGTGAACAATAGCCGCAATCGTATGCATTCATGTGTTGTGGCGAGATGAACACGCATCCTCAAAGTTCCGCAATTCACTCGCAGCGCTTTTCAACGGCTCACGGCGTACTTAGTCCACGCCTTCTCAAGTCATTCTTACTACACTTAACAACGCACCAACTTCGATACACGCACAACATCTCAGCACCTATTACCATCCTCGATCAGTACACTACACTACAACATCATGGCAGAGGCAGCCGAGCGCGCCGCAAAGCGCCAGAAGTACACAGCCCCCTCCCCAATACTAACATCGAGCAAAACTGATCTCGAGAACAACAGGTACACAAGCGACATCATCAAGCTCACAGCAAAATGCGGTAACATCGTCCAAATCCACGAACACGAGCTTCGCGAACACTCTCCCTTCTGGCGCGCCGCACTTCAAAAGCAATGGGAAGAGGGACAGACGGGGAACATCAATATGCCTGAGGATGAGATTGATGTTCTTGTGGCGTATGTGGATTGGGTCTACAGAGGAGCCGTCTACCGCGGCGTAGACGGTAAAAACACGAATTACGGCTTTCTCGCGACACTTTATGTCTTTGGGGAGAAGATTCAAGATACGGAGTTTTGCAACGAAGTTATTTCTTCGTTGCTCTACTCCGTTGATCGGTATAATGGGTTTGGAGGGCATGGGTATCCTGCTGCGGGGTTTGTGCGGACGATCTATGAAGGGACTACGGGGTCGTTGGCGATGCGCGTGCTGTTGGTGCAGCTTTATGCTGATGCGGCGACGCCGGGGTGGTTTGAGGAGATGGGGAATGGGAAGTATCCGGAAGAGTTTTTGGTTGATTTGACGAAGGAGATGACGAGGAGGAGGGCGAGTGCGAGGCCGAGGAGTTATTATGATTTGAGGGGAAGGTGGTTCAAGACGGAGTAGGTGGATGGGGGCGGAGAGGCCGCGGAGCGTGTGCATGAGCGTTCGCTGCGAAACAGCGAGGCTTGCATCTGGGCTCACGTTGAGGACTGCAAGTTACAGTACCATGAGAGAGGTCGAATTAAAGGGAAGTGGCTCGTGCGCAGCGCTAACGCTCCTGCCTTTTCGCTCACGTTGTAATCACTTACTGGCTCGCCTAACAACACGTCAACCTCTGCAGCAAACACTTTCGACGTCGACGATATTAGCAGAGACGATGGCGGATCAAGACGGGCGACCGGCGAAGCGCAAGCGGTATGTCTTGCCCAAGCCATTTCTGTCACGAGCTCGTGTACTAACATGTCGTTGCAAGATGCATGAGCAAGATCATCCAGCTCAAGCCTGGCGCAGGCGACGAGATCATAACTGTCCACGAAGATCATTTGCGCGAGCATTCGCCCTTCTTCCGTGCGGCACTTGACAAAAAGTGGCTTGAAGGACTTGCCGGCGTTATCGAGCTACCAGAAGAACCGGTGGATATCGTGGCTACCTACGTCTCTTGGCTTTACGACCAAAGTATCCAGACCATCATGGACGAGGGAGATAACGTCGAATTCGACTTCTTTACCAAACTCTACGTCTTCGGGGAGAAAGTGCAGGACGACAAATTCTGCAACACAGCGATATCTGCCATTCTATTCGGCGCACAACGTAACAAGGCGGCGCGGGGAGACGGAGACGAAGACGATATCTTCTACCCAGGAGTCAGCGCCGTCAACATCGCGTATGAAGGTACGCCGGCCACCTCGCCGCTTCGGCGCCTGCTTGTGGAGATGTATCGCGTTGAGGCACCGGCATCCTTGTTCGGAGAGCAGAAGGGTTATTGCTTGGGATTCATGTGCGACCTGCTGAAGGCTTACGCTTCCAACACCTGGCCTTCGTCGAGAAACTGGTCGCTTGAGCGTGGCCAGTGGTTCAAGGAGCAGCCGACGGAGTCAGCTTAGATTTTGAGGCACAGCCGTCAACATCCTGGAGATAATGGTCAGAAGTCTTTCGATATCACTTGGGGACTAAGGTCTTGTCTGTCTTATGACATCCTAAGCGTCGCCTTGATCGTGGCAAGGAAGGAGCGTGCAGCAGCAGCAGGACTTTAGATTGATGCAGCTCTTGCATATGCAAACGGTGAAACTCTAAATTTGTGGACCCTGTCTCTTCAACTTCAACTCAATTTTTCCACTCCATGTTGCAACTCCACACCAACAAACTCCAGGAAATCAGTATCCGAGATGGCGGAGGAGGTCGATGAAAGCGCGATCAAGCGCAGAAGGTATCATTACCAAGATTAATATCCGAGTTTACTGCACAGTACTGACCAGCTCCCAGGTTCACCAGCCGAATCATCCAACTCAAGCCAGGCAAGGGCGACGTCACCCCAGAGCCACTCACCGTTCACGAAGACAAGCTGCGAGAGGGCTCGCCTTTCTTTGCCGCCGCCCTCGATAAGCGATGGAAGGAGGGGGCTGAGGGCATCATCGACCTCCCTGACGATACGACCGATGTAATTGCCACGTACATCGAGTGGCTTTACAGCAATCAGCTCCCTGTGTTCTTCGCTGCTGTCGACAATCCCGAGAATTGCACTCAAATGGGCCACTGGATAGATTTCTACATATTCGGCGAGAAGATCCAGAACGACGCCTTCTGCAACGACGTCATCGATGGGATTGCTCGTCAAACATGCTTGGAAGGCACTCAAGGAAAACGAATGTACTTCTCTTCCGTACACCTCTCCAAAGCATTCGCAGGGACAGCTGAAAACTCGCCAATGCGCAGACTTATGGTGGAAGTGGTAGTGAACGAAGCCAGAGACACGTGGTTTAAAAGCAATTGGACCAAGCTATCCGCAGAGCTACTCGCAGAAGTTTGCAAGGAGCACACTCGCCGCAGAGGACAGCAGAAGCGCGCAAATTACTACGAGCGTCGAGCTGAGTGGCACAAGGAGAAGTGATTGGGAAGCTTCGTAGGGTACAAGTCGAAAGGCAAGGAAAGGGATTTGATAGTCAGAACAAAAGTAGATTTTGCAAGACGATAGACTGCTGTGCTCTCTCAGATTGGCGACCATAGCGGGATCGAGGATCTCGCAACAGAGTGCATGTTCTGCTTCCCATTTGCAGAGTTACAATGATTTCCTTCTTCACGCGCCGCCTCACTCCTCTCGGTCGCAATCACATGCGAGCACACGCTAATGAAAGTGAAAGAAGCTGATTCGCAGAACAGCTCATGAAGCGCGCTAGCGCAGCTATTGTCCCCAACAACAGCTTCTTTGCGCATTCTTCGACCATCAGCCTCGCCATCAACCACCTCACCTCCAACAACGACCGATGAAACTGCTCATCACATCAAGAGCACATCGCCCAACATCGGTCACCATGGCGGACAGCTCGCCAGTGACTCCGGCTTCCAAGAAGCGACGGTAAGCCATGCCCCCAGCGTCTCAACCAGCATGTCGCTGACACAGAACAGCGTCACCAGTCCGCTCATCACCATCAAGGTCGGCGCCGCGGAGGAGGTCGTCACAGTCCGTGAGACTGATCTCAAAGACAACTCGCCATTCTTCAAGGCTGCCCTCGATGCCAAATGGCGCGAGGGGCAGACGCGTGAGATCAAGCTCCCAGAAGACGATCTCGAGACTGTTGCGACCTATATCGACTACCTCGACAGCAAGGGCGTCCCGCTTTACATGCGAAATGAGAACACCGGAGAGCCAGACTTCTTCACCCTGACCAAGCTCTACGTCTTCGCTGAAAAGGATCAAGATGACCGGTGCGCGAATCAGGCGCTCGTTGCCATGACGAAAGCGGCGGATATGAGGACCAAAGAAGGAGGTTACTGGCTCTGGGGAGCGCAGACCGTCTTCATGGCGTACGCAGGGACTACTCGTGGCTCACCGCTACGTTGCTTCATTGTCGAGACGTTTGCCGATCTCGGCAGAGAGAAAAACTTCGGCCCGGGCAATGGAGACCTCGATTCGTTTCCTCGGGACTTACTCCTCGAGCTCACCCAGAAATTCATCGCGTGTCGAGGGAATAGCAGCCACCAATCTGCCTACGAGCGTCGGTCGAAGTGGATGAAGCAGCAGCAGCCGCCTCAGAAGTAGCGAGCTCCTGCAACAAGCGGGTTGGAAGGCTCTCGTTCGAGCCGGCTGCGTCGAGAAAGCGTGGCCTCGAAGCGGCCGACATGGCCCATTGTGTTGCTCGCCGAGAGCATGGCATTTCTTGGAGCGGACGTGAGAAGACCAGACACCATCAAGCAAATCATGGTGAGATCTCGTTCTTGGCTTCATACCATACTCTCTCCTCTCTGCCTCGCTGTTCCCCTCCCTCTTCCGAAATCGCCATTGATCAAATTCTCTGGCATGACCGCCGTCGTCGCATCGGAGTCCATAGCAGCATCGATACTGTCCGGTGTCTCCATTGTCCTGGCACCCGCAGTCCGAGCCTGAGAAGGATCCTGTCTCAGCCCTACATCCGCTCCTGAAGTCGCCAGCTCATTTCCCAAAGCGCCGGGTGCGAGTGGGTGTGTCGCGCACCTTCTCACATTCCCACAAACAACTCTCTCGGTTTCATTCTTCCTCCATCCGCCTTCTTCTCGATCTTCCTGTTTCTGCGGCCAGAGAATGTCCTTATGAATCACAGCTCGTATCATCATGACGAATACCGAAAGCCAAACAATCAACAGCAGAATCGTCATCACACATCCCAAAATCCTTATCGGTCGATTATCCAACGCCTTGGCAATCGCAAACGTCGCAGTCGTCAAAGCTGTGTTCGGGAATACGTAGGAGTAGAATGTCATGGCGAATGTCATCCTTCCTTTCCGTACGCAGGACCAATGCGCTCCGACGGAGACGATGAAGAACCAGAGTGCCAGACCCCAGAGCCAGAGTCCGAACCAGACGGATGCGATCTTTGAGACGGCGCCAGCGAGTTCTCCGTAGCCTAGGAAGTCTGACGAGACCAAACTCGGCAGTACATTCCCCATACTCACGATTCCGGATATCGTAAACCCAGAAGGTCCCACGGAGACGAACATTCCTGGCCGGAGATTTTCTTGCGGGAGCTTTTGCGTCATAAGGCGGTAGATGAAGGCTGCGTAGATCATGAGAGAGAGGAGGAAGCCTATCCCTTGGAAGACGAAGGCTCCTGTTATGATGGCCATGCCGTCTCCGGGGCGATGGATCAAATGTTTCGCAAGAGTACCGGCGTGAGGCCCAATGACTAGGAGAGGGTAGCAGGGGAAGATCCAGACGGGAGTCATTTGGGCGACTGTGAATGTTTGGGTTGACCACCTGGAAGAGAATTAGTTCAGAAGAAGGTCAAACAGGATGAGGTATTCCTACATGACGAGGTAGATCCCGCAACTAAAGAAGACCGCCAAGCCACAATAGATCCAAAACATAACCACCATCGTCGATATCAGCCATTCGCCCGTCGCGCCTGCATTGAGTCCGTACTCGGATATGTTGAGGAGGATTGTGCCGATGCTAATGACGCTTGCTGGTATGAATAGTGACTCTGTCGGATGTAAGATGGAGTGCAAAAATGTCGTCGGGTAATGATAGAATCTGAGGGATATCATGACCACGTTGAAAATGAAGAGGCAAATGTTGAAGAGGAAGAATATGACGCCGATGGTGTAGATGCCTCGAAATCGGTAGGGGACTTGGTAGAGGACGTTGGCAACGCCGCCTGTGGCCATCTGAGAACGAAATCAGCCTCAATGAACTCCAGCAGATTGGAGACGGCGCGCACGGTCATCGTGAACCAAGTCCATGTGAAATGCCGTATTCTTTCCTTAAAATGCAATTCGTGAACATGCTCATACCCATGCTCGAGCATCCTGTTAAAACTATGTTGGCTCCACGGCCTCAGACCAGGTCGCCTTGTTCGCGGCACCTGAAGGTTTCCCGGGTGAGCAAGCTCAGGCTTCTCGGGATCATCTGAGTCTGAGGTGGTGGGATGGATGACAGTGGGAGCAGACACTATTAGGATCAATCAGATGTTAACACATTTCTCTTCTGTAGCAGAGTCTGTAAAATGCTTGTTGGGGATCAATGCCTCTCACCTGTGGACTGTAACACTCCGCTATGTGACACCATCTTTGCCTTTTGCTGCCGTGTTTCCGATTGCCAAACGCTAAACTTTAGATATGGGTATGGGGTGACAGGAAGCTCAAGCTTTCACGTGGGAATCTCCTTGCGCCTGGAGCATTGCCTCATGGAATGTTGTCGTCGGAGGAGGACTGTAACGTCCATGTCAGTTCACTCGCCGCAGAAAAAGATGAAGTGAGGTTGAGATGTCGTGAGAAGGTCACTACTGACTACGTCGGCAGAGTGCTTCCACTCAATCCTCTTCGGCAATCGGCACGCGGGCAAGTGAAGTGAATTCAGCCAATGGCAGCCCCAGGATCCTGACCATTGAGACCCACCTTGCCGGATATTTTGTGCCTAGCCTGCTCGAGCCTTCGTTGACTGGTACATCTTCGTTCAGGACCTGGTCAGATTCTGCACAAGCAGGAACAACGCGTTTCACAGCAGCGATATCATCATTGTCCTCCACTGAAAAGCGTGCGCGGATGCATGGCGGGAAGAAGAAATATGGACGCCATCTATGGAGCCAGCAGCGCCCACATACCCGCCACAGGCGCGACTTGATATCTGGTCCAACTATCTATGTACACACGATGCGCGGCTTCGACTCCGCATCCTACCCTGGAGGGTACCATCTACCATGCTGAAACCATTGTGGGAGTACATCTTTCGTACGAGAGCCAGCCTGAAGACTATGGCTCAAAGATTCCACATCCCAATTCCTGATGTGGGCGGAAACACCGCGGAGGACCACATGGGGACCTTCAATCATTGGGCGGTCGACATATGAAGCTATCCCAGCAGGAAACGAGCAATTCCTATGCCAGCGCACTCCATCTTGCCTTCTTTTCTTGTCGATCTCGAAGCCATGGTATGTTGGACAGCAATGTCTTGAGCGGAGGACGACGCGAAGGCTCTTTATAAGCATCCTTTGGCCGACTATTCTGCTGGGATGTTGTCAGCGAGAACAAACAGCATCCGGCTGAACACGACCTTCGCTCACCTTTGTGATTCGACTCAGCAGGCCCTTCATGCCTTCGCCTGGAAACCGTTCCTTTCTCTTTGATGCGCTGGCCGTCGCATTTTCATTTCGACTGAGAGACCTGGTCGGGTTGTCTCGACTACGTTGGCTGTCTTGACTTGCATGCCTGGACGAAAGTGCGCCGTCTGTCGCGGTACCAAAAGTCCGGGCAGATGCTTCTGAAGGTCTAGCAGTCATGCAGTGCTGGGCCAGCGGGCTGCTGTATCTCTTATTCGCGGCCTGCGTCTCCGTCGCCATCAAGATCGGAGCGAGAACCAGGCGATGAAGCTTGTGGCATGAAGGCAGACTCGAAGCGCGACTACTGTTGCATTTTCGGACTATTGTACAAATACTGAATCAACATTGTCTGGTTTTGAGAGCAGTTGCCACTGGCCCTGATGAGTACCTTGCCGCCTCCGCACGGCTCCAGATGAGGACGTGGAAACCCTGGCAGACTCTAAACAAACTCAAAACGTTCATCCCACTTTTGCTTCCACCGAGATCAAGGCACGACACCGTTTGTCCTACCATTTGTGTGAACAGCCATGCCTCCGGGACGTTGTCGCTGGACATCCCGGATCGTGTTCCAGACGTCCAGCTTCCTCACCCACAACGGGTCCTCAGCCACTGTCGTTGCGCCATCTTGACCAAGGAGCCTCACCTCGAATTCAGCTTCGGTGCCCCAGCCAAACGTCGCACTCGTGTCTCCTTTCACGAAGCGATCGAAGGGACCGGTGAAAAGGAGCACATCGTGTCTATCCTTCTTGCTGAACCCGGCCCTCCAACCGGCGTACCACCAGACTGTCATGTCCATCACATGCGAGATGCCGGTGTCTGGGTCAATCCACTGGTTGACACCTGCCGGGCGCCACGCAATGTGGTATCTCAGCACATCCTGCGTTGTCATGCCGCCATAGTAGAGGCATTGCGCAAAGCCGCGAACAACAGAGTGGCACTGGACGTCTGCCATTATCTCGCAGTACACCGAGCTCCAGTCCGTTATGTCTCTTGCAAACTTCTTCACCAGAGCATCGCAAATGTCGTCCGGATAATGGGTTTTCAATTTCGTCACAAGCGCTTTATGGCTCGAGATCGTCTGCGGATTTCGCGAGCGCGCGCTGTCTCGTTTGAGGAAGTGGTCGTAAATTGCTCTCTCCTCCCCAGGATCTCCAATGATGACTTGGACATTTCGTTGTTTCAGCCTTCTGCCGAGCTCGCCACTCCAGATGGTTTGCATCATCCATCCAGGGACAAAGCCAGCCTTTCCATCAGTGACCGGCTTGAACTCCGCTTCTAGTGTCTTGACCACTCCCAAGAGCTTGTCAACCGAAACGCCTCGCAAAAGTCGCACTTTATCTTCTCCCGGCAGATCTCTGTCTATCATCAACTGGTGGCATATCTCATCGAATTGTCGGCATGGCTTTTGCGACTCTGCCGCATCTGGCTGCACGCCAACAGCGCCACTGAAGAGGTATGCTCGACGGATGATGCGATTACTGGGCGACTGGAAAGCGTCATAATGCAGCTGATACGCTGTCATCACGCCGTAGCCGCCGGCAGTAATGTTCTCTCGATTGCCGCCGAACAAATGGATATGGTCGTGTGTCCACTCAAGCGCCATACGAAGATCCCACAAACCAGCATTTCCTGCTGAATCGCTTATGCCATTCACATCTTTCCCATGGTCGGCGAGGTCTTCGCTAGCCAAAAAGCCGAAGATGCCAACTCGATAGTTGGCGGAGACGATGATGCGCGGGTCGCTCTTGTGCTCACGGAAGATATCGATAGGATCGAGACAGTTCTGTTGCATCCCATGGCCGGTCTGGAGGCTATCGCCGGCTACGCGAAGTTAGCCCCGACTTTTCGTATGTTCAAGACGAGCGCGACTTACGAAAAACAAACTGCACTGGCCATCCTCCTGCGGGCCGTATCACTCCTGCAGGCACCCACACATTCAGGAACAGGCAGTCCTCGTCGTGCGGATTGTCCACCACCTCATGCCATTGCGACGAGTCCACGCCAACCGAGTGGACTGTCACCTGCGGACATATTGCTCCAAAGTTGCGATAGTCCCGAGCATGATTGTTGCCGTCGGAGAATATCCAGTCCGAGGGTAAAGGTTCAGGCTTGCGCCATCTTCGTTCGCCCGTTGGCGGGAGCGCGTACCGTATTCGAGCATATCTGCGGTAGATGGGATGGTGAGTGCGGCCGTCAGAAATCTCGATTCCGATTAGAGAGCCACGGGCCGTCCTCAGAATGTGATCTTTCTGGGTGGAGTTGGAGGTGCCCATTTTCCGCTTCCCCCGGATATTCGTGAACGACTTGACTGCCTTGAGCATGGCGACGAGCTGCTCAGCTGGTCATATATGCACGGGAAGGTCGACTCATTCGAAGCTTCATCCTCTAAGAAGCTTCTCGTACAAATCTTGCGCAAATCCGTCTGTCGGTGTAGATCTGGCGTTCCAGGCACTTTGTGTGTCTTGTGTCTGAGGATTCCACGTCGCAGAAGGGAACGATCATCTGTCCTTTTGGAGCTTGTTTGGCAGGCTGTTGGAACTTGGGCAGGGTCAATGCTTGATCTACCGCTATTAGAATCCCGGGATGTCTATAAATTGACTTTGAAACGCCGCCGCAACCTGGCTCCCAAAAGCCTTACTAACAAAAGCATCACCGCAGCACCACCACACAGACCTGCCAACAATGCGTTGCCATGCTTGAACCCCAGGGACTGATAAACAACCAGCCCGCTCATGGGTAGCAGGCTTGTGGCCAGAGATCTCAAGATAGCACTGGCCGCCAGCGCGTTCGCCGAAAAGTCTGAGAACGCCTCTGTCAGGTATGCGCCAATGGCCAGGGTCAAGGATACGAATCCAGCGCCGAACAATGTCAGTCCGATGAGGGGGGCAAGCAAATGCACTGTGCGCTTGGTCGTCCAGCCGTACATTAGCAGCCCACCCACCATTGAAGCTGTCGCCGGCAAAGTCAAGTAGAAAGGGAGACGATCTTCTGGCGTCCATTGCTGATTGCGCTTTTCAAAGCCCCGCATCATGATCTCGTTGACGTAGCTATACGCAAAGAGACCGATGACCATTCCGAAATAAGGTGCGATGAAAACGAGTCCCGAATGTCGTGGGCCAACACCATGTATCGCGCTGTAGGTGAAAGGAATGGCCATTGTGATCAGACTGAAAATCCCATAAAACGCGGCTCCAGAGAAAGAAGCGATCAAGGCCGCAGGCGATGTAAGAAGGATTCTCAGAGGACGAACAACCGAATCTTGAAGGAGAACAGCGGGATCGAGGCCGTAGTCAATCTTGCATCTTGAAGCTTGTCGATCGCCTGCATTTTGCAGACGTTTGACCTTTCGACCCAGAAGAAGATGCGGATATGTCTCTCGCAACAACACCGCGCAGAGGATTACATTAAAGCCGCCCTATCTGAGTCAGACCAGTGCTCTACTGAGAATCGAATGAGGCAAGACTTACAATTATTGCAAGTACGTGGAACACCCAGCGCCAGCCTGCAGCCTCGACGATGCATCCGCCAACAACGGGCGCCAGAAATGGACCGATCACTGGACCTATGGCCCAGCCTGCCATTGCTTTGGTCCGCTGTGCCGGAGCGAACATATCGGCTACAGTCCCTCCTATTGTCACGCATGCGGTTCCCAAAGCGCCCGCGAAGAAGCGAAAGACTATTAGTTCCTGGTACGTATGACTGAACCCACAAGCCATATTAAAGGCCAGCCAAAAGCAGTTCGAAACATGATATATTGGCAAACGCCCCCAGATCTCACTCAATGGACACCAGAATAGCGGCCCTGCTGCGAAGCCAAGGAAATAGACGCTGACCACGAACGGCTGGAGAACTGGCGATGTGATGTGAAGGGCTTTCGTGAGAGCCGGTGCGCCTGGGAGAATCATCGTGGAGGCCATTGGTCTGTGATGAGAAAGTCAGTGCGAGAAGACCTTGGGAAATCGCACAAAAAGCGCACTCACATTACGAACGAGAGCCAGCTCAACACAATCACATGTGTCCACTTCTTTCCCGGACTCCAGTTGACTGGTTTGTCAGGATCGTTCGCTTTCCATGCCGCAAATTCTCTCATCTGCGGGAGAGCGGTGATTTCTGGATTCTTTCGCGTTGCAGAACCTATTGCGCCTCTCAGAATGCCTCCGTTGCGCGGAATCTTGACGTCTGCGCTGTTCGGACTTTCGACGCTCTCTGGAATTGTTGAGCATATGCTAGCATTATCAACATCCTCATCCTGCAGCTTCAACCAACTGAAAGGCCGATCCACTTCCTCTACTCCCATGATAGCTTGACGCGACCATTCTGTGATTGACGAAATGTTCGAAAGTCGCTTCAATGGCTTTGGTGGATACTCCAGATCATCGTCTTTGCACAGATTTCTGGATGGCGCACTATGATATACTGTGTCGAAACTATCGAAACGGCCTGGATCGAGACTGGAGAATCGAATCGCGGTGCCTTCGCTATCTGTCGTGCGCAATGTTGTAGCGGTCGCGAATCGCGAATCGTCTGAGGACATTTGGATGGTCGTCCATGTGCTTCTCTTTGAATCGGCCTCCGCCATCTTGAACAACGAATAAATACCAAGAAGAAGTATGACGAAATGCGCAACTAGATTAATCAATCTGGAGAACGAAGAACGAATTCGGAAAAGAACGATCAAATTCTACGAAAGTGGCACCGTTCAGCATGTCAATCAACTGTCAGCGACATGTCAGCGTTTTGAGTTTGGATCTGATGGTACCAACTGAATGGATGAAACAGAACAGACACCCTGGACCCTCTACAGCGAGAGCTTATACATGGGAGCTTTGAAACTTGCGTCAGGAGACGTCACCAAGGAAGGATGCTACACAAGCCGTCTGTGGATAATTTTGGCATTGGACTCACGCGCGGAATCCGAGGGTGACGTCCAACGTCTTCTTCCTTGCGACTACCGATATGGGTAAATGTAGCTCGTAGAGCCGCATCGCTTGCGACCAAATTTCCGAGATCTTCGGTAGTTCAGTTCTGTTCACGGATTGATGTACGATCAAGAACGGCCTGCAACATCTTGAGACTCCACGAAAGCATGGCGAATATCGAGGCGTCTCATCTTTCATTCGTCAATTCATAGTAAGGGGCATCTATATACGCCGTTCATCGTTCGCAACCTTCGTACTTCACCGAATTGCCAAATCCATCCCGACTACCCCTACGGCAAACCGAGGAAAATCTTCTCCAATGCAGGATAATCAGGCGTACCCAATCCCGTCGACGGATCCCACCCAGAAACCGCTGGAAACCCATCCGTCCCACAACCTGGGTTTGTTCCATTTGTGATATCATGGAAAACTCCAGGGTTTTCGTAAAGCACAGGATTTACGAAGCCCACGGGTCCTTTGCCGGCGTCCTTTCGGGCTTGGTTCACCATTGTGAGAACGGAAGCCCAGATGGGTGCCGCGAGAGAGGTGCCGGCTGTTTGGTAGGTGATGTTTCGGACGAAGATGTTGAATTCGGCGCCGTTGGCTGAGACGTCGGGGAACTACAAGAAGGGAAATATTAGCATTGGCAGGTGAGTAACAGTATTTGGGGAAGGACTTACGGCACGACCGGCACGGTTATAGATACCATTGCTCGGGAAAGCGGTGAAGCTATCACTTCCAATCTCGCCGTCCTTCAGTGAGTACGAAGGATAGCCGGGATCATGTTGAGAGAAGTAAGAAGATACCGCTGACTTCTGGTAGCTCGGTTGCGAGAAATAATTCGAAAAGCCGCCACTGCTGCTGAAAAAGGCCTTCTGAACTGGACATTCGGCCTGTTGCTGGACACCGTCCTCGGGCAGGAACATGACCGACTCCGGGTTCAGGACTGTCTGGTCGGCATACAGCTGCGTAGCCCCTACGGACAACACGTAGGGACACGACTGCGGGAAGTTGACGTTGAAAACCGGATCGTTCGCAGTGATGTTCGCATTCGTCGAGCGTGGAAGACATCCGTCGGAATTGCAAAATGTGCTATTGGGGCTCACCAATCCCGGGTTTGCGGCGACACCGTAATCTCCAGAGGAGATCACGAAGGTGTGTCCTTGCAGAGACAACTTCATGAACTCGTTGCAGGCTCTCTGGGCGGCTTTGTAGCTCGACATGGTCTCGGGCTCTCCGTAGGACATTGATAGGACCTCTGTGAGTGTGACGCCGCCGCATTCGAAGCCGCTCTCGGTGAGCTCTTCGTCGCAGTAAGATCCATCTACGGCGGCCAGAATAGTATCAGCCAAGGTATTACCCGTGTACGAGTCCTGGATTGTGTCTGGGATTGCGGTCTGGTAGAGGGTGATAGGTACGTTTCCAAGCAAAGAGAAGACAATGTCAAAATCGACGTCCGACTCGCCCGTATTTGAGCGGTTGAGTACCGGGACTGGTGCCACAGCCCCATTGATCGAGACCAAGTTCGGATGAGTATCCTGCGGAACATACGATGCGTAAGTCGCAAAGTACTGATTCAAATTCTCCTGTGAATAGGTATCGCGCTGCTCAAAGACACCCAGAACACCATCTGCAATGTCTGCCTTGGGGGACGGGATGTCGTAGAGAGCACGAATACATGGCGGCGTGATGTTCATTCCACAAGCCTGAAGATCCGCCGGCAGTTGTCCAGCACCTGGTGGTGGTTGGTATGGACCCCAGCTGGGTTGTTTTGGCTGCCATGGAATCGGATTTGGATGAGGCCATCCTCTCCAGCCTGGATTGCCCCAGCCCGAGCCTCCCCAGCTCCCTCCGTCACGCTTAACTTTGGACTTTGACATTGAAGGGCTGAGCTTGACACCGGGTGTGATGTAGTCGATGTGTTCGGTGAGGTGGAGTGGTACAGAGTATTGCTCGCTTCCGATATGGATTTTGCAGTTGGAGGTGTCGATGTATTCATGAAATTCGGTCGAGAAGAGTCTTTCTACCTCGGAAGCTGGGGCGTCGAATGCGATCCAGCCCTGGTTCTTCGTCTGTCTGGCGTCGCGAACGCCGGACAGGTGAAGCCATTCGAGGACAGAGTCGACTGTCTCTGTCGAAGGAGCAAAAGCGGCTGTCACGTCATTCGCCGACCAATGCTTGCCATAGGACTTCGATGATGGATGCGAACTGCGCGGTACATGTATCAGCCACCAAGAACCAAGCCAACAGGTCTTTTCTTGAATCGAACTTACACATCCATCAAATGCTCATACCCCCGATCCAAATTGCCCTGCGTAAGTCCAATCCGGACTGGAATCACGGCATCGGACTCAAGCCTCCCAGCCCTCTCATATCTCCCCTGTTGAAAAGATGACCTCTTCTCATGAACAACATTCACAAGTCCAGTCGGCACTGCAGCAGCGCTGACCACCAGAACACTCAACAAAGATCCCCACATCTTGAGAAAAGCGATACAAGCGAGATTCGTGTAACTTCATCCTGGTCACTACAGCCTTCATATAATGAGTACCTCCCAAATTTTTCCATCTGCCCTCCTCCATACGCAGCCATCCCATCGTCAATGTTTCCACTAAAAAGAAAAGTTCATGGGGAACGCCTTAGCTGAAGGCTTAGCTGAATGCTTCGCCCACGACACATCTTTCCCAATTAGGCAAGTGAAGCTGCTTTATTGATCCTTGGCGCCAGAGCGTTGGCTGTTTAATGTCAAATGCGATCCTTCGTTTGCTGCGAGTGCTATATCGAGCTCTCGCGTGGCTGCAAGATTCTGTCAACTCGCGTCGGAGGAAAGTCTGCGGCTTTTAGAGGCCGGGTCATTCGGCATAGGTTTGGGCGGCTGAAGCTGTGTCGTAGGCGGGCATTGGCGGCGACTTTGCACGTGGACGGGACATTTTTGTGTTGGATGTGGGTTTAGTGCTGTACGTCTTGCATGATATCGGTTCATCGTGCGTGAGGCTGAATGTTGCAGGCTGTGTATGGGTACTGAACGAAGGCTTTTCTCCGATCTTGGGGCCATGAAGCTGCGCTTGTTTGGAAAATTGGGGATTTTTGAGCAGTGCATCGCATCGTTGTCACGGCCGGCAAGGCTTTTCCAATGGCACAGCTGAGTTTCGCACCCTGTCGCCGAAGGGTCGTACTGGCAGGAGGAGACTCAGTAGATTGGAGACTGAGAATCTAGATCTGCCACATAGGTGGAGATCAGCCCAAATGATGAATGAAGCATGAGCAACATGCCATCCTTACCGCAGCTCCATTGAAGAAGTCTTCCTAGTGTTCCTATTCTTTCCATTTCAGCGCTACCGAAACGATATGGCGGCCGTGAGGTCAAGGCCTCAGCAAAGAACACACAACTTCAAGAGCGGGCATTTTCGATCTGTAAGTGGTCAGAGTTCTGTTCTCTGCCACTTGAACAGATACGAAACATCCCTCAATCTAAGCCGCGAGAACAATCCGCTAGTCGGGAGACAGATGCCCTAGTCTGAGGCTTCGAAACTCGAGATCGTACAAGCCCGGCCATGATAGGGGTAGAGCCCAAGGACGAATTTTGGAGAAACGAGACAAGATCGAGCTCCTCTTGTCCACCGATTTTCTAGGTAACGGCGCTTCTCTGCTTTCCGTTGAAATTCGGTGAATTTGTTGATCGTGAGGCCGGAACCTCAGCTGAGTGTCCAGAACTTCGAGATTGCGGTGATGGAGCTAGAGCTCTGAAACGAGTTAATGAGAACGACAACCATTTGCAGTTCCATTCGTATTCATCTTCTGAGATCAGAGGTCTTCTCTGCTTCTATGACATTCTATCGATCCAGAGTTTGCGATGCCGACGCCTCAGCTGAGTGCCTGTCACTTCGAAGAGGCTGTTGTTAGACCCGCGGCGATGTCGGTAAAGCTGCAAGTCGACCCGATCCTTCAACTCGTTCCCCTATCCGGCAACGCATGATCGATAGTCCGAGTCTGAGGCTGGCGGCTCAGTACAGGCTCTACGATCTCGAGATCGCAATCCTACCAGCCGGCAGAAAAGTCAAGAATCGGCCGAAAGTTGTGAGGACCGAACGCCGCAGCAGCTTGTCTTACTTCCCGAGACCTACCTGCAGTTCTACTCTACAGTCGCGAAGCATGTGGCACCGTTCACAGCTGAGGGATCGAAGAGCTTAGTAGAAGATCTAGCCGTGTGTCAGCAGTGAGCTTTGAAATTGGGGAGTCTCTAAGGCTGACACAGATACTCTTGTAATCACGAAGATCTTCCTCTCCCATTTCTGCGAGGAAAGAATACGCATTTGCGAGACTGGCTGCTCGGGTCCAGTTCTAGAAGTTCGAGATGCCGCTCCAGAAGACCTTCGACTATGTCAGCAATGAGTCAGAATATCGTGAGAGCTGGCCCAGATGCCATCTCCCTCCCTCTCTCTACCACCTCAATGACCTAGCGATCGTGAGGATAGGCGCTCAGCCCTGTATCTCCAGCTCGGAGATGGTTTTCAGAGCCATCCTCGGAGTTTGTCGGTAATGGACGATTGCTGTGGCGCATGGCACAAATTTTACCTTCTCTCGTTGTCTCCGCCATCCCAATGACCAAGCGGCCGCGGGAATAGGCGCTCAGCTCGGTCTTTCCAGATCCGAGATCGCATCTTGGATGTCTGGCATTAGACTATGTTAGAGACGATATTTTACCTTGTGAGACCCGGTCTGAATACCGCGTTCCCAAATTCTCCTTTAAAGACATAGCGGTCGTGAGAGTACGCGCTCGGCCTCATATTTCTGATTCGGGGATCGTTGTCTGAGACAAGGTGAGTGAGGAGCCATAATCTTCTCAGACCTGGCCGAAATGTCAGGTTCTCTCACTTTCAATCCATCCAACAACTTCCTGTGATCGTGGGACTAGGCACTCAGCCTGCTTACTCCGTTTCAGAGATCTCCGAGGGCAATCTGAGATGTACTTAGAAGACCAGGTAAAGTATTCGTGAGACTTGGTCTAGATGTTACCTCCTTCCAACCTCCCCGTGTCCGAAATCTTCCTCTAGTCGTGCGATCAGGCTCTCAATTTGCTATTTCCCGTTCAGAGATCTCAGAAGTGGACCTGTGATGAAGTTAAGGAATCAAGTGACACGGGCATTCGCTTCATGCCAATCTATTAATGTCACCTTCTTCCGCTCTGTATGCCGCCTCAATGACTTAGCGGTCGTGAGTTCAGATCCTTAGCTTGGTATCTCCACGTCGGAGATCTCAACAGTGGACCTGTGATGAAGTTAAAGAGATCAGCAAAGGTGGTTTCGGCATTTGACACAGTAAGTCGCTTGACGCCGAATCATTTCTGTCATGCTGTGCCAAATATCACCTTCTCTCGCTCTCACGGCCATCCCGATGAACCAGCGGTCGTGAGGTCATGCGCTCAGTTTGCTGTCTCTATATCAGAGATCTCGGGAGTGCACCTGTGATAAGTTCAAATACCAGCAAAAGCGATTGTGGCACTTATTACAGATGTTCTTCTCGTCGATGTTCATTTGTGTCATACGATGTAAATGTCGCCTTCTCTCACTCTGCGTAGCATCTCAATGGCCTGGCGGTTGTGAGGTCATGCGCTCAGCTTGGTATCTCCAAATGAGAGATGTTGAAAGGCGACCTGCGAGGAAGCGAAAAGATCAGCAAAAGTGTTTACGAGCCTTCGTGCACATGTTCGCTGCGTCACGTTTTATTCGTCTCATGCTGTTTCAAATGTACTCGCTGGAACGCTATTTTGCGCTATACGCTTATCAAAAGCAAGCCCAGCGCCCAGAAATGCAGCTATCCCAGTCCCATTTTCCCGTTGCAAAACGCCTCGCTCTTGGGTATCTTCACTCAAAGTAAACAAAACGCCATGTCAAGTAGTCGTAAAGGAGTGATCGTAGAAGGTAGTCTCCGCCGGGAGTCTACATGGCAGTGTATCCACCTGTGGCTCTGTTAGTCGGGTATGACAGAGTGAAGCATTGAATAGGACATACCGTCGACGTAGAAGGCCTGACCCGTAGTAAAGGTCGAGGAGCTTCCGAGGAGGTAGACCACAATCCCGGTAAACTCCTTGGTCTCCGAGATGCGACCGAACATGTTGCCCTTCTCCATCTTTGGACGAAGGGTCGGGTCGTCCTTGAAGTTCTGCAGGAGCATTGGGGTGATGATATTACCCGGGCAGACGGCGTTGACTCGAATTGGCTTGCCATCAATCTCGTTTGCCCACTCCATGGCCAGGTTCTTGGTCAGTTGGGTGACGGCCGCTTTGGAGGCGTTATAAACGGCGCAAGTCATGCCCTTGTTGGCGATGAGGCCGCTCATGGAGGAGATCGGAACGATAGATGCGGGAGTGCCGTACTGCTTCGCCTGCTTGGCGACAGCCTGAGCGCACAAGAAAACGCCCTTGAAATTGACCTCCATCATCTACTAAGTTGTCAGTGAATGTACAGTGAGGTAGTACTTGAGTATGAGCTTACCTTGGTCATCTCCTCGGCGGGGTAGTCGATCGCGGGCACAGTCTTCTGGATGGCAGCGCCCAAGACAGCACCATCCATTCGGTTGTGCTGGGCGGCGATCTCGGCAATGACCGAGTTGACTTGGTCGGCATTGCTAACGTCGACATTGCGGAAGTTCAAGCTTCCGCGTCCTGCCTTTGCGACAGCCTCCTGGTACTCGAACCACTCCTTCTCTGGCTTCTCGGCGCGATCGAGGGAGTAGACTGAGAAGCGTTAGCTTAAGACTCGAGGACTGTCAAGGCCTTCGAAGACATCCCGTGTGCGCCGCACTGTGCGAGGTCGCCAGAGAGGTCCATACAGAGACCACCAGCGCCACCCGTGACGACGAATACACGCTCCGAGATCTGGCAGAAGTCAGCATATGTTGCAGCTTGTTTGAGCATGTGAGTAGTTACGTCGTAGAGCTCAACGATCTTGGAGGTCGTTCGGCTACAGTGGAGTACATCGCCGGACTTGAGGACGATATCGCTCTTGTCTTGAGGGACGATGTGGGTCGCAGCAGCGGTCGACTTGGTGGTGAAAGTCTTCTTGGAGGACGAGGTGGTGCCAGCGGTAGGCACATTGGAGCTGGTGGAGGAATTGCGGATGGCGAATTGGCTTCGAGGTGCAGCCAACGATGGAGCGCGGAGCGCAAGGCGCGAAACCTTGAGCGCACGTGGAGCCAGCATCGTGGTGGAATGCTTGGCAAGGGCGTGAGTAGTTATGGGGTAGCTGCATGGAGTATGGTATGGGGCTTTGTGCTGGTGGATGTCGATGTTGGTTGTTGATGTTCCGAAGTACTTCGCAAGTTCAAAGATGGATATTTATTTCGTGCGCAAACGGACCGCTCGGGCCTAAGCGTGCAGCGTTTGTATGTGAATGTTCGCAAGCACATGGTGCAGGTGCGTATTCATGAACTTGCGTCAGCACATGTCACAAAGACGCGAAGTGCCACCCGTGAAGCGCGCATTCCACACGACGCTGGCCACGAGCAGCCCCATGCAAACGGACTTGCGGGGAATGGGGCATTGTTCTTGACACACGCGAAGAGATGGATGCTTGGGACGGCCGGTCCTGGTATTCAGAGGCTCAGCAAATGGAGGAGTTGGCGCGTGACCCGACCGTACCGGCGACCATCGATCAGGCCAGAAGCGAGACCCCGCAGGCTTGGTGTTGGTCGAACCAAAAGAGATGGTATACAAGAATATACGTACTCTTCGAAGGCGTGTATGTCGAGGCGAGAGGAGGAGACGTCTGAGGAAGGGCCCAGAGGAAGCATCCCGGCGTTCGGCAGTGAGAGTCCGCTACTTGGCGGCTTCTTACTGTTTTCTGATGGGAATGGATGAACCGGTATACACAACAGGCTCCGGATAAACGTGATGCAAAGCTCAACGCTCCAGGAGCAGCACCATTGGCATATCTTATGCCGTCTTCGGGTCCAACATAGGTTTGCTGCAGCTGCCTTGTTTTGCAAAAGCGAAGCTATCCGATCCTTCTCCACGCCACGAAGTACAGCTATCCTTCCAAAAGACTCTGGGCATTGTCGTATTCCTGGCCACAAACAATTCAAATGGCGAGGTTCCGAAGATGTGTACATTACCTGCTTATGGCCATCTCGTCGAATCGTCAGCGCATGTTGGCCAAGATGATCGCGACTATTCTGATGACAAAGATATCCTCACGGATCAGCGACACAGGAGTGATGTCGCTACCAAACTACAGGCAGTGAGCGAGCCTGACAGCATATCATCAAGTGAGGAGATGTGAAGGTTGAAGTAAGAGATGAAGTCGCGACGCCGACGCGCTTTTGCGCGACCTCAGATGCAAGGATGTCACGGAAGAGCTTCGGTTGTCCCATCTTTATGACTTCATGGCGACGACGACCTGGGGGCTAATATATCTTCCGCGACGAGACGCGCTTCTGAACAACTTTCACAACACCTCCAGGACTCCCTATGACTGCCGCCGCCTCCGCCATGTCGGACATGCCGACCGTGGATGTGGCATTACGCGACCAAGATCCATTGGGAATCATACGTCAACCTCTAGGAGCAGTCTCAATTCTCCAGCAGTCAATTCTACCTTCATTGGGCCTTCATGGAGGGCTCAGCCTCATCGCATATGGCATCGCGCGGACGACGAACCGAGTGGACATGAAAGACTGGCTATGGGCAACTGGAATGGTTACAAACGCTTGGTGGACAGCGGTCGGCAGACACACACTCTCCGGTCCTCGCGCTCCTGTATCTGAAGTCATTGGAAGTCTGAGTTACTCTCAAAGGTTACTTCTGGGAGCTGTAACGGCATGGGGCGGCAGGTTGACATACCGAGTCATCAGCCGCTGTCTGCGACGCGGCAAAGATGACCCTCGATATGAGACTGTCAAGTACGAGCCCAACTTCTGGAACAAGGCTTCGCTGCTCTTTAGCTTGGAAGCTGTGTTCCAGACACTCATCTCAATCCCGTTTACAATGCCATTCCGAGCGGACCTCCTGACTCGATTCTCTGGTGCGTCTGCTGAATGGGCCCCAACGATCCGCTGGACAGCCGCTGGACTCTTCACTGCTGGGCTGGCCCTTGAGACCATCGCGGACTGGCAAATTGACTCTCACAAGAAGCGCGAGATCGAGGAGCGGAAAGAAGGCAAAGAGCATGGGGAGCTGCTCAGAAGCGGCGTATGGAGCATCGTTCGTCATCCCAACTACCTCGGAGATGCACTCTGCCATATCGCCTTCCCACTGTGGTGCTACGGATCTCAGCTTTTCAACATCACCCAAGTACTTGGACCTCTCGCCAACTACTTCTTCCTTCGACAAATTGGAGGCGATCGAGAGAATGAGGCGTCTCAGGCAAAGCGATACGCAGCAGAGGACAAGACGAAGCATGCACAATTTGAACTGTATCAACTTCAGAAACACGCATTCTGGCCAAGCGTGTTCGAGATTGCGAACCCATGGTCTTGGGTCATCGCAGGCATTGGTGCTACCGGAGCCGCCCTGGAGTTCTTTTACGAGTCGAGGATCACCCAAGCCATTACGGCCGCCAACCCGGTCAATCCAGATGTCGGCGAGACACTGGCTGCTCTGAACTAGAAGCGACGAGAATAGACACCACAGAAGATAGACCAGAACCCAGACGACACGAATTGTACAGATAGAGAAGATCCCTCTACAGGCTGAGCTGAAATCGACCACAGAACTTTTCTGGCTCGGGTCTACAACACGATGACTTCCCCTCAACTTTGTAGCTTCTACTTCGCCCTCTCCAGCAACTCCTCAACCGCCCTGTTCACCCCCTGCATAGCCTTCCAATACAACTCCGGCCCAATACTAATCCTCGCAACCCCAAGTGCTGCAATCTCTTTAGCATTCAACTGTCCCTCCCTCAAATTCATCTTGACATTAATCATCCCTCCCAACCCCTGCGCCAACTCCTTCACCTCAGCATCTCTCAATCCCCGCCCCTTCGGTCCGCCCCAAATATACACAGTAAGCGCCCCTGCATCAAGAAATGCTCTCCCCCTCTCAACAGCTTCAGAGATCGAACCCCCTTTAGCCACAACATCCGTCCTAGCATTCACACAAAAATCCGGAACACCAGCTTCTCTCGCCGCAGCAACAGCAAGTTTCACTCTCTTCACCGCATCCTCCAACGTCCTCAATTCCTCAGTCGCGTGATCCTCATCTTCAATATTCGCCCCTACCGCTCCGGCCTCAATCGCTTTCTTCACATTCTCCGCCATGTTCGGATATCCATCTTGCAAATCTACTGTCAAGGGTAGGTTGGCGGCATCTGTGATTTTGGCTATACGTTTGATGGCGGAGAGGTTTTCCTCGAGGGTTAATTGGGCGTCTGGGACGCCGGACACTTCGGCTATGGCGTAGGAGGCTGTTGCGACGGCTTTTGTGGAGGGGTTTGAGGAGATGGCTTTTGCTGTTGGGGGGTCGTAGACGTTTGTTAGGAGGAGGGGATGGCTTGGGATGTGGAGGGCGCGGAGTTGTTTTGCGAGGGGGTTGCGGTGGGAGAAGGCCATAGTCTTGTGGTTGGTTCTTGAGTCTGGGTTGTTTCTTTTCTTGGGACTGGAGGTATGCTTATGAGGTGGCAGTTGGAATACTTCAATTCTTCTCCTCAAGCTCCGGTACTCTTGCTCTTTTGTAAGTCAAGCCCGGAAACATGTAACCACGCTGACTGTACATAGGGCGCAATTGCTGCCTTGTGCTCGCCTGCAAATCACTCTGAGCGGAGTAGGTGAGGTCGCTCAGAACCAGACGGTCTGGGATCAGCACATGAAGCTTGCTGCAGTAGTGGCCAATGAGCAAGCTTGAGGTTGAACGAGAAAGGTAGCTGCTTGCGAGACATGCTCCGAATTGGGAAGCTTAGGAGCTGAGCTGCAGGGCATTGGTATGTGTGTTGTTGTGTTTAACGATCGCCCTTGCTAAAACACATATGGTCTTTCGCTGTTTTGGATTGCCTTGACTCTGTCACACATAGCCATGAAAGCCACAGTGAGCTTTTCTGAGAAACACGACTCAGTAAGCAATTTCGAACTCACCTTTTCCAGGCGAGCTGCTCAGGGCAGACGTTCTTGTTCAAGGACTTCAGTATACCTCCATGAGCCGGATGACCTTGGCAAGTCCCGTGAAGACCTTGGTTTCTGGCGCAAGAGATCGAACCTGTCAGCAGACGTGATATTGCAACGGATCCAAGATTGCATTCTCCCAAGGCCTGCAGGGACAGCATAGCAAAAGACATGAACAACCGATTCCGACAATCTGCCCATGGAACGACAGCCTCAAACCTCCGAGGCTGCCTAAGCCTTTCAACGTTGAGACATAGCAGTGGTCCTGAGTTCCGTGAGAGCATCTCCAGCCGTTTCCGAAACACTTGAAACTATCGATACCAAAACCGCAATATGACTTCCGGCGGGCGATATTCGTGCAACGCCGAGCGGCAAGCGCATTCATGAGCTGCGGGATCCCATCAAGGGAAGACAGTGCAACAAGAGCCACGCTATGCATTTCGTGACAGATTTGGTACCTGATATCTAGGTTTACAAGGCAGGAAGAACAACCACCTCCCTACCACGACCCCTTCGTTGCCCAGCAAGACAGACAGACAGATATGCTCCATCGCCATCGGCCTCATCCTCGTTCGACGCCCAAAACACCCATAATGCGTCGCCTAACCACCTCAAAGCGGTCGATCCTCAATGAGTTGAATGCTCCCCATCCTCACCAAAACGCCATTCGCTATTCGATGAAAAACAACAAATATCAATAAGAATCACCTCCGCAGCCCTTCTAGCCTCTTGTTGTCTCTTCTATGGACATCTCTCCCGCTCCCTCTCTTTCTCCTTCTCCCTCTGCTCGACCAACCACTCCATCACGCTCTCATAACATAGCACATATTGCCTCAAACTCTGCACCATACTCAATCGCTGATGTCGGAAATCCTCCACAGTCTTTTCGACCAAATCCCGCTCGTCGCTCTGGATCCAAGGACCGTCGATCGTTTCGTCGGTATCGTTGAACTGGGAAGAGAAGAAACCGCCCGACTCTTTCTTGCGTTCTCGAGGTGGCGATCGGGAATTGGAGTCGATGTCCATGGGTGTGAGTTGTCTCGAGTCGCGGGATATTCGTTGCCGTTTGAGCATGTCGATGACGGAGTCAACTGTGCAGAAGGTACCCGTCCGACCGCAACCGGCACTGCAATGCACAATTATCGGCCGCTTGTTCGGTGGCTCCGGTTCGCTTGAGCTGACCCGATCTGCCACGCGTTTGACGGCATTGGTCTGCTCTACAAGGCCCAAGAGGTGCGCCGGATGCGCCGGTGCTCCAAAGTCGGGCCAGCTTGAGTACTGCAGTTGTGTGATCTCGCGCATCTGCTCAAATGGGAAGCGGTCGTGCGAGATTGTGAACTTGCGGACGGTGACGTAGGGTTGCTCGTTGCTCTTAGCATCCTTCTCGTCCTTAGTGTTGATCTGCGCGAGCGGAATTTCTGGATGCGATGATCTCGTCGATTGACGTTGCATATTCGATGGGCGCTTCTGGTGCTTGTTAATTCGCGAAGGCTCCAGAGATGCTCGCTTTTCGGATAAGAAGTCCAGATGAATGCTGCCATACTGCCTCTCGTCCCAGTAATTGTGAGCCTTCACCTGGGCGCCCTCCTTTTCTGCTGTGAGCATGACTATGACCCGCACATCTTGTTGCCAGACGACATTCCAGAAATCATTGAAGGTGGCAGGGATTGGCGCTTGCGTGCTAATATATCGCTTGTTGCTCCAGGACGCCTTGATATGATTTGCATTGAAGTAGTCGCAACCGGATTTCGGTACGCCTTGTAATCGAACTCGCGAATGCTCAAAGGGCCAGATGTTGTTGTAGCGGTTCTTGTTCCCCTTCTCCAGGCCAGCGATTCGTACAGAGCCTGCCTGCTCTTTGCGGGGCGTGCCATACGATACCTGGCCGGAGAGTGCGTCTTCCATGCGCTTCTTCTCCCTCCGCTCGATCTGCTCGAACCTATTCGAGACCTTCTTACCCTGGTCCTTTTCGCTCGAGGCATCCTTAATCCATTCGGGGTATTCGTCTTCAGCGGAGCTCGTTTCTCGTGAGGGATGCTTGATCGGTATTTGGCCAACACCACCTATCAAATCCATGTTCTGTCGAATGTTGCCGAAGAATGGGTTCGCGGGCTTGTCGGTCGAAGGCATGGGACAACCTCCCACAGCAGGCGCAATCGCAGGTCCATCGTTATCAACACCTTCGCCACGTTTGCTATTATCAAAGCCACTCTCGACATGATTCGGGAAGCGCTTAGCGAATTCGTTGAATCCACCTCGGATGATGTAAAGAGTGCCATCGTAGCCCTCTCCCCTGAATTTCTTGATGGTGTTGAGACAGATGGTGGCATCTTTGAGCACTGAGGAATTACCATCGTACACGATGATGTAGCTGCTCTTCCGCCAGTTCTCAAACCGTGCACGTTGCTCCTCGTCTTTAAATGTGTCAGCAAGCTTTTGTACATTGAAAGACGGCCGTTTCAGGAGAGTCGTAGGTATGCACAGGTTGAGCGAGCCAGAGATATGTGAACTTGCGTATTGCGTCTGTACGCGCAAGTCCAGTAATAGAATATCTTCATTTTGCGAACCAAAAAGGCTCATGACGTGTTGCGGGGTCACCATTAGTTGTTCATCACTGGTGGTAATCACAGGCATGGTCTCAGCGCGGGCTTTCGTAGCATTATACGATGCGGTGAGGTTATCCAGGGGAAGTTGGAAACGCATGTGGGTATCATGGCTCGCAGGTTTCGGCGATTCTGTTGCAGCTCGATCGTTTTGGAGACCTTCATAGGTTGGTGGCGATCCTCGACGCTTGCTTTCCGTAATTGAGCCAGGACTGAGTACTCGCTTCGGTGATCTTGATAGGTCTGATGTGGAAGGGTCGAGCACGGATCTGTGTGCGTGTACCGGGATGTCTTTTGGAGTGGAGCCTGACTTCGAATGCTGGTGAACGGAAGCTTTGCTACTCGTCCTCCCATGTCCCGGCCGCGACGAAGTACTGGAGGCAGAGCTGGGAGGCTGATTCATCTTGAAGTTGTTGAGGCCTCCTAAATTGAAAGCCTTGTCCGATTGCCGTCTGAAAGCTTCATATTCGGGGCTTTGATCCAGCGGAATTACGCTGGGCGATATTGCAGCAGTTGATCGTACTGCAGAAGATGGAGGACTCCAATTGCTCTTTGAATGGTTTGCATCGCTAATAAAAGAAGAGCCGTCGGCTTGGAAGCCGAAGTAGTTCGGAGAGGGCGTCTTGGGCGCTTGACGTCGTTGTGGGCTTGTCACGCGTGGAGACAGGAACGGCGTCATTGCAGGATTCGTGGAGGGAGTCGTGGTCGGTCTCGACTGCGAGGCGTGCGCGTGAGAGTGTGTTGAAGATCGCGGCGGTTGCGCGTACCGCGGAGAAGTCGCTGTCTCGGTCATGGCTGCGGTCGGGTGGTGTTAAAGGTGGTGGTGGAGTGGTGGAGTGTTGAGGTCGGTTTCACGAAGCAGCGTAATTCTACGGCAGTGTGCCAGGCACTGCTAGGGATACGAGGCTCGAAAGGTTGCACGCGCCACTGGCCTCAGTACGGAGCGTCATATGAGCCCAGTATTCTAGACCTCCGGACCCATGAGATGCAAAGACGCTGTGAGGTTGTGGCTGTTCTCAGGTCACCAGTCGGCTGGGCTTGGCGATGATGTCAGGATCCAGGGCGCGAGTGAAAGAAAAGCTGAGTCGGATTGGAATGCGGATGGCGGCCTCACCGCGGTCAGGCCATCCAGCTGAATTCGCCGTGTCTAGGTGTTGGTGAGGAGGCTGTGGGAGGTGTAAGTATTGAGAAGGGAGTAGTAGGGACTAAGTGACTGCTTAGGAATTGGTTCGGACTTGCAATGCACCGCGGGTGTTGGATTCCACTGATGCAGCATGCACGCGAGCGACAGAGAGGACCCTGCACAGACCCTCCCTGTTCTGCCCTGCTTCAAGAAAGCACGTCACTGCGCTGGAAAGATCCGCCACCACCCCGTCACCGAGCGCTGATGACCAAGACTCACTTTCGAAACCATTCTCTCACTTCATCGTTACTTTTCTGATCGATTGCAGCCTCACTGTCATTGCCATGTTACTGCACATTCACAAAGCAATTGTCAGTTGTGCTGCCGTTCATCGTTCAGGGACCGTCATTCTTGTCGTGTTCCCTGCATTGTCGGGGAGGGTTGATCGGGTCTAGATCCCTTGATCCCCCTAAAACAGGCTGGCGGCTTCCACTCATCCAACGTGGACCCTGCCTCTAAGAACCCAATCCGACCTGCATCTCCTTCTCTCGCATCGGAATATTGTTCACCTGCACGCACATCTCTTTTGTCTCACGCCATGCACATGATGCGTTCCCGCCCAAGCAGCCTTTGTGTAACAACTGGTTGTATGAGCCTCCTCACCGTCTTCTGCTTCGGCCTCGAAGTATGCGCGTCATGACAAGCGCCTTCTGCTTCAAAGCTGCACGAGAGGTACAAGCTGTGCAGTTCAGTTCTAGCTCACTGGATCGGCATCCACAATCTCACCGACCAGCTCGCCTGCTTTCCCTTTCGAGATGAGATAGCGGATCTTGCATGCGATACTCCACAACAAAGCCACCAGTAACAACTACCATGCCACGCATATCATCTTAAGCAATGCAGCACCCTTTCGAACTATTCGGACCCTTTGGCTGCTCGTTTGTCGCGATATGCAACTAGGATGACTTTGGCCGAATCATCCCGCGTGTGATCCAGCTCTTACACGCGCGATGTTTCATATGCCGCGGACTTCAAAGTCTGGTACCGTCACGGCCCTCATGAAAGATTCGATCTGCCTCGGACTTTGCCTATTCCTGCCTCCCGAAACTGCACTGTGCTTCGGCTTTGGATCCCCAGCAGACGACTCCGAATAGCTTTGATTAGGCCGAGCCGACTTTCATCGCAATATGCCAAGTCATAAGTTGTACACGCTCAGCCCATTTACTGTACATGACAATGGTCTTTCGAGATTGAGAGCGTCTGTCTCGTGGAGCTATCGATCTAAAAGCGGTCCACGCAGCATTTGGAGGTGGATCAGACCTTTATCAACTTTCATATCGTTCTTCAGACCAAAATCTATGCGGCGAGCATACGAGGAAGGATCAAGAGTGACACACGGGCTTACTGTCGTCGTCATCAAAGTAGTGCTTTCAGCCTCACAGCTATGACAAGACGATGGATGGAGTGAGAACTCCTACCGAAACGCAGGTCTCCTCACCTAATTGGCTACTTACAGTCAGACTGCCAGCGGCGTGCTCAGTAAGAACATGTCGTCTTCTTTGCAGCATTGGTCTAACAATTCTATGGTCGACGGCTTAATGTTCGGCATTAAAGGCATCCAAGACTTGGGAGAGATGTCTTGCCTATAGAGTATGCACATTTCATCTTTTCACTGCCATCAGATCAACCTCCTCCTTTCGAGGCCTGTACCGCATCTTGGCCTCCGGGTTAACTGTCTTCACTCCTTCTAGATCAAAATCATGCGTCTGGCCTTGAACGGGATCGAAGCTCCAATCGAACTTCAACAGCAGGAATGAAAGAGCGATCTTGATCTCGTTCGACGCGAAGAAGCGGCCTATGATAAGATGTCAGTATACTCGCTCAAGTAGGGAGACCATCCTAGTGGGCGACTGGACGTACCTGGACAAGAGTGGAATCCAGCTCCAAATCCCAAATGTTCCTTATTCGCCGTGACATGCTGGTGCTGATTCTGCTGCCCTGGCTGTTCACGCATACGCATAAACCGGTAGGCATCAAACTTGTAAGGGTCCGGGAAGATCTCTGGATCCCAGTACTTGGCTTCAAAGGTTACGCGAGTCCCTTTACGAATCTTGGTCCCGTCCGACAGAACAACATCTTGAAGAGGAACTCGTTGTCCGCCGGCTGTAAGTTCCCGTCAGTTCGCTGCCAACAAAACGCGATAAAGCAAGAGATGGAGACTTACATCCTCCCCTAGAAAACCTCTGTGACTCCCTCAAAAAGCTATCCATCAACTTCAATCCCACCAGACTACTCTTCTCCCACCCTTTCTCCCCAACAACCCTCACAACTTCCTCTCTCAGAGCAGGCTGCAGCTCCGGGAATTCGCACAAGTGCGCCAACGATTGACAAACACTCTCCGTAGTCGTATGCAGCGCCGCCAATGACAATCCCAATTGACTCGCCACCAAATCCACCGGCTTCCCTTGCTCCGCCGCAACTTCAACAAACCACGCAATCGCATCTGGCCGACTCGCCTCCTTCCTGCTCTTCTTTTCCCCTCCAGCTTCTGCCATTGCCTTTCGAGCAGCTGCCTCCCGCCTCTGCACCTCAGCCGTAATGATGCGTTTCGCTTCGGCGTAGTCTTCCTCGATTCGTTTACATTCTGGCATGTAGAACCGCGCTACAGGACGCAGCCAGGGGGATATCTGTTTTAGTGCGCGTGTCGCCTCAAAGGTCCGAACTGTATAGCTTCCCAGAATATCCAGAATTTGTTCGTCCCGACAGAGCGGGAGGCCGAGGAAGATTCGCGAGCTGAGGCGGGTTACGAATTTAAGAACCGTCGGGCGTACCGTAATCGTCGTCCATTCCCCATCAGAACCCTTGTTGGGAGGAAAAGTCTCTGGTATAGCAGCATCCGCCTCATCAACAATATCCGGCGTCAGCGCATTCACCGCCCCATTCAACCTCTTATTCACCACATCCCTCAAAAGTCCCCCCTCATCCAACGCCGCCCGTATCCCCTGAAACCCGGGATGCTCAACAAAAAACTCCGGACGCATATGACCCACAAAGCTAAACCTCTGATCATTCTTGACTTCATCGAGGAACCGGTTTCGAAGGATGAGTTTGGGGCCTGTGGAGGTGAGGACTTGAAAGGGTGTGTCGCCGTGCTCGGCGAAACCGGTTTGGAGGAGGGAGGTGTGGGAGAAAACGTAGTTGTATGCGGCGGGTTTTCCGTTGGGGAGGTTGACGAGGGGGGTGTTGGGGAGGGGGCGGGAGGAGGCGTAGAAGGTGTAGAGTTTGGAGAGGAGGTAGAGGGTTAGGAGGGAGGCGGAGAGGATGAGGGTTGTTGGGAGGTTGAAATTAATGGGAAGGGGGGTGTCGAGAAACATGGTGTATGGTTGGTTGGAGATGGTAGTTGTGATGTTGTTGTTCTTGTCGTGAGCGGCGAGATTTTGGGTGAAAGGTGGTGGTGTTGTTTTTTAGGACGTGTCGATCATCCGACAAGCCTGACAACGCTCGTCGTGGCGATGTTGATGTAGCGTGAGATGTCGAGTGGGTTTGCTCTCGTTTAGAATGTTTTGTCCATCTGACGAGCCCTAGGTATGCGTACTAGGTTTCGTCCTGGTGCAGGAATACGAGAGAGTGTAGACAGTATATCTTGCGACGCCTGCGCCTTTCACAACATCACAAGCGACCAACACAGCTTCTTATACAAACCACTTGACACATCTGTATCTCCCCCGGCTGTACTCACGAAGTGGAGGTATAAGGACCTGATGTAAGCATAGGGCCCATCCGCATCACCCTCAAAACGCTAAGTTTCATCCTGCGCTACCTTTACTTGTATGGGGAAGTTGGTTTGCCTGCCAATCAAACCCAGCACATTGGCGTTGAAACAAGAGTCAGCGATGCTGTAGCTGCGTACCTTCCTAGCGGGACTGTCTCTGTGTAAGGATGTGATTGCGAGAAGTCGGTCTGCAATATTCCTAAGCTGTGAGGGCTGAACGTCAGATGCACTAAACCCTACCGCATCCTTTGGCGAGCGCTTTCGCAAATTCATATAGGCTTCATGTGCTCTTCGCATTCATACTAGATTTTCGCCTAAGTGGTGTGTCATTTCCAGGATCCCTCTATTCCGCTTTGGCGAGCCTGGAGAAAGTACGACCTTGGCGAACGAGGGCTGAACGAGCAGTTTGTCTGCCCGTGATCGAGGACGTCGATACTATCACGGCTTCTCATGTGGCATGCTTGGCCAGGATATGGCTTCAATGGAGATCAAGACCACCTTCCTTCCAGAGCTGAGCCAATGTCCGTTGGCCGGTTTTGCCGTTCGTTCGATTTGGCTTGACTTCCGTGTCGGCATGGCATATCAGCGCCGCCGTAGGTTACAGTAGATATCCTTGCGACAGCCTTACATATAGTGTTTCCGGTGGTCTTGCATGCCCTATTTGAGCAATCAGTGTCCCAGTCTGCACGAATTGTAAGCCGTGCCGCATTGTGGTTCGATCTTGCGGATATCGGATATCAAGAGAGACTTTCCTTTCGCTGTGCATAACATCATGAGTCCGAGATCTTTGTGCACTGTGAAATGTTGCTGTGATTGGATGTCGTTGGTGGCACATCGGCTCTAGAGATTTTATCACGAAGCTCCAGCGAGATTGATGCCATGCGACAGGCTTGAACAGGATCGCATAGCATTTGTCGCACTTCGTTACAAAGGGTCCATTGATAACAAAATGGTTCCAGACTTCGCAGGAAGATGAGAATGGGAGCTGCCAGACATTGGTGTAGATGTTGAGACGATTGCCCCGCGGAAATCAACCAAAGGGGTCGTCTTGGCAGTCTGGAAATTCATAGACAAACTTGAATTCAGTGACTGTAAATCACAACTCATACCCTTTGCTCTTGTGTGCCGATGGCATGATTGGTTGTCATTTCGGTCTTGCTTGGGCAATGTCTTCGCAGATGCTTGTTCGATGATGATGGTGCTGGAAAGTCACAGCTGGGATGCCACCTCGGTCCACGTCGCAAACCCGGCTCTGAAGCTTCGAAATCCTGATCTGAGAATCGTCTTTTCGCTCTACTCCATCAACCAGCCGGAAAATACACGCACGGGGTCTCGACGAGTGATTCTGGGTGTATCTTGAGTCCCTCTAGTTCCGGCATCCATCCACGCTCGATCGATAAAAAAGAAAAGTCTATATACGGAGGTTCCCCTCAAGTTGACATCCAATCACACGCGCCCGTTTGGCTTAGTGGTACAGGTTCGTTGTCACCTTCATCCGCTTTATCACATCCATGTTCTAACGTCCCTCCCAGCGTCTCACTCGTAGCACGGAGCGCTCTCTGAGAGCTATTCCAACGCACACAGGCATGAGAAGATCCTCGGTTCGATTCCGAGAATGGGCATCCTTTTTGCTGCCTAGGTGTATCCATGATGTTCTCCTTTTGCCCCCGAACACGTAGAACTAAAAATCATCCAATTTGGTCGAGGTTTGGGTGAGTTGTGGATGTTTGAAGTTTTCGTGTGACAAGGGGTGCATGTGTGGCACAGCTGGCTTCCGTCGTTGATGCATGGGGTCTCCAGCTTTCTTTTACTCTTTGGACTGTCCAATTTGGTGAAGAGATGGTCTCAATATGATCAATTGAAGTTGATGGGTAACATACAGCTCGTGAGTCTTGGCAACACTGGTTGTGCAGCAACGACGATGGCGAGACAGATATAAAACATATCAGAGAAGCCAACATCACTTCAGACAATTGACGACCTGAGACTTTAGATCGAAAAATTCTTTGTTTTTGGAATGGACAGACCTCAACCGGTCAGATCGCGCGCGGGTCTTCATCCTGATAGCCAAAAGACACTTCCCCACGAGCACAGAGGCAAATCAAGCCAGACATTGACGCTGGGCAACTCATCCTATCCGTCTCCGGCCTCTCAGCAGTCATACTACCGAAAATTGCCATATCCGGTCATGAGGTGACGCCCAGCGAATCTTCACATGTCAGCGGCTTCTCCCGGCGCTTGACGCAAGCAACGGTCAACTGAGGAAGGCACGCAGCCCACCAAAGCCCGCACCTCTAAGACCATCATCACCCATATCGAAGCAATCAGCGCGATTGAGGACTTGATCCAGAGCGGACAATCCGCTTCTTCCATTCCATACTATAGACATCTGACCCGTAACTTCGTATACACATATACCAACCGCAACTAACGGCATGCAGTATCCAAACGACAGCATCTGCTGTTCTGCGCATTGCCAAATTTCCCTTCCGATGAACGCCATACAAATATACGGTGTCATGACCTCCCAATCTTGCCGTTCACGAACGCCTATGCACCGATGCATCCCATCAATCAATCCTATGTTGTCCGAGAGGCTCTGGACCCTTCTGCGGCCTCTGAAGTCGCTTCACCAGCACTCGCAGCTTGCGCAGGCTGGGTATCACTGTTCTGCTGAGAAGCCTCTGCCTGGGCTCTCCTCGCGGCGGCAACCTGCTGCGGCTCAGCCTCATCTTCACCTGTCCTCCTCGTGCGAATGCGGAATGCGTTTCGGAATCTCCTCCTCCTACTAGTCTCCTCTTCGACAGGAGCAGGTGCAGAGGCGTCTTCTTCAGGTACAGTCGGGGTCTGCTGCTGCTGTTGTTGCTGCTCTCTGTACTGCCTCAGGGCTCTGACACGCTCTTCCCGAGTCATCCTTTCTGGTCGCGGGATGCCCATTAAGCCTAGCATGATGCTTCTTCTAACACTCGATCGTCTTTCGCCGTTCAGGGGAGGTGCGAGATTGTCTCCTTCCGGCACGATCGGATTGCCATACTCATCCAAGTCCTGCTCTTCCTGGGAGGAGTTCGTGGTGGTCGGTCGGAGGTCGATTCGGCATAGCGGACACGTTCCGGAGACGTTCAGCAGCCACGGGTCGATACACGCGGGGTGGAATCGGTGATCGCACGGGAGCACTCGCTGGTCTTGACCGACTTCGAAATCCTCAGTACAGATACTGCATCCTTGAGTGTTCTCCTCTTGCGCCGCAGGTTGCTGTTCGGACGGCACAGCAGCAGCGATACCGCTCTCAGCGACCTCATCGCCCGTCTTAGTGGTGGTCTCGTGGGCAGCCCCATCCACCGGCGCATCGCGAATCTGATCCGCCGACTCCGCCTGCTTCTCCGATCGAGCATTGCCCTGCTCTCCAACATACTCCACTTGTCCATGTTGTCCGTTCTCCAACTCCACCTCAGTCGGCTTACGCTCTTGGTTATCCTGACGATCGCCAAACTTGACAATCGGGATCGAATCCAACATGGCTCTTGCAATCCCGCGTGCTCTTGTTTGTCTCGGCCTTCCAATACCGTTGCGAGGCCCATATCGTTCTGGATGCCGATGTGCGCGGACCGCTCCGGTAATGATAATGATAAGAAACAATGCTGTGATAATACCAGTAATGCTATACAGAATGATCATAGCCACAGCAGTACTCGGGGACGGCCCGAGAGGATTCGTCTGGTTCGCATTGGTGTCGTTATTCGAGCCATTTTGGATCGCCCTCTCCAAAGATGCTCGTGTAGCAAGGACGGCGAACGCAGGATGGACGTTGCCAGAGTTCAGACTATTGACCACTTCCAACATCTCCGTACTCTCGTTCGCTCCCTTCATTGCGTAGATCCACTGATATTGTCCTAGATTCCCAGCGTGGCACGTCGCCGCCGTGGTCGAATAGAATACTATTGCGGTGGCATTGTGGTATTCGGCGGTCCCAAAGACGTCACTAGGTTGAATGTTGCCACTGTATGGATCGCATGAGATCAGGGCGACTTCGGTATGTTGTATGCTGAGCTGGTTGGAGGCGTTGGCAAGTATAATGTCTCCGGATAAGCCTTCGGACTAGTGAGACGTAGCAGGATTAGCAACATCCATACACAAGCATGTTTCGTACTCTGACGCAGCGCGCGTACCGGTATGTAATTTCCCGCGTTTACAGTCAGTGGTATGACCGGGAACACGCCAACCGGGCGAGCCGTGGTGGAGTGCGCCACGGCCATTTCGATGTCGCCGCCATAGTTCGGTTGATCGGTGGTGTTGGTCGGCGCAATCGTTTGAGCGGAGGCGAATGCGGCGAGCAACGACATCCACATCGCCGTCTTCGTGAAGACTGCCATCCTGAATATGCCTGAGGACTTCGAGAAGCCCGGCTGAAGCGAATGTCAGACAGCGCTTCGAGCGCACTCGCTGTCGTGTGACTGTCTCAGCAATTCATAGAGTCCCGACGTCCGTTATCACCATATCACCACCGGGCGCCTGTGTGCCCATGATACGACAAAGAGAGAGGGGACAAGAACCGACTCCGCCACCGTGAAAGTCGCCTGACCGCGCACGCCTTTTCAGGACCAAGAGAGACAAGACATGGTGAACGCAGCGACAAGGAGCCTCCCAAGAAAGCTGATGCAGTGCTTCCTGCCGTCAGACAGAGAGGAGCAGCATTCCGGCCATCGCGGAAGGTTGGCGATCCGCCATGCCAAGAGCAGCCGTCGCCGGCAACGCTTATCGATTGGGTGAGAGGCTATCAGAGTTCAGAGTTCTCCACTACGATGCGTGAACTTCGACGACAACACCGACAAGATCTTGACAAAGCACCCAAGACACGTGGAGGTCTGGAAAATGCATGCGTCCATCTATCTACGACTGCAGTTGTCCGCGAGGAAGCGACATCAGAGGCTACTATCTCTCTCTTGGCACAGGTACGGTCACGGCACAATATCGATGCGACTACTTCCGGGATCGAATGTGCCTGGCTCTTGCCCCGGAGGTTGACGGCTACAGCACATCAGAGATGGGGATATAGGCCTCGGATCTCTGTAGATGGCCAATGGTATTGCTCTGGTTGCTACAATGCTATGCTGCTATCGATCTTCGGTGACGCGGCCCTGAGAATACTCCGGTGTCTATTCCAGGATGTCTGATTCCAAACTCTCCGAGCTGATGACATGGAACGTCAAAAGAGAGAGCTAGCCTGTGAGGCTCATAGCAGTCTAGCAGTTGCTAACTGGATCCAAAGCCGCAGTGGTAGCTGTCTTTGCAGCTGTCGAGATGTAATTCACCCGTCACACTTCGCCAATCCTCCTATGCGGAACTCAGCGGCTTTCCCCTTCCCTTCTGCGACCTGCCAGATCGTTCTCAGCAGCCGACCACGAAGGATTTCGACTTGCCTGTGAGTGGTCTGGTGCAGAGCTCAAGAGGACCCGTGCCAAGCTGAACCAGGTCGCCTCGAGGACTTCGACTTTGGGCTCAGATCCCTCTTCGTAAGTCTGGACGATCTGGGACCAAGACATGTTCGTCCAGTCACCGCAACCACCGGGCTCCCTAGAAGACAGATAATGCGATTCTTCCCGCTTCATGCCCTCGAGGACGTCTCCCACCGTGAAGGGAGAGTTCCCCCATCTCGGTAAAGTCGAATAGCCTACCGTCTGACCAATACGCCAGTGAATTTCCCCACGGATCCAAGAGACTGGTGCATTCGTGAAGTGCATGCGATCCAGAATTGGCAGTGCTCGGCCGTTCAAGGCCTGCGACATGCCAACGCAAAGTGCCTTGGTAGGATGGAAGATGTATGGCCGTCCAGCTAAGTCATACCGGACTCTCTTGGTTCGTCGTAGATCCAGCTTGAGGTCGAGAAATGGGTTTGCGGAGTCCGCGAGGAAGTACAGAACTCCTTCAGGTGGGTTGAGTCTTTGATTATTGACCATGTCGATCATTTGCTGGGAAGGGTTGCTAACCCGCGTGAAGGTCGAGCTTTTGCCATTGCTACTGCGCGTCCAGACATCATATTTGCGCTCGAAGCGCAAGAGAAGCTTCTGCTGGATCGGGAGAGAGTCGTCCACCACTCTGCAGAACTGCTTGCAGACTCGCTTGACTCCGATGATCTGCATGTGTCAGTTTCAACAGATGCAGGTAAGAAGCTCGAATTGGCCTGCTTACCGATCTTGGTGGAAGCTGGATGAGAATGTTCTCCAGCAACTCGACTGTCTGGAAGACCGCTGCTACTGCTGCACCTTGCACCGACTCTCCTCCAGTGTGCTGCTCGACCGTGTCACTCCACACTCGTGGCTTCTATCACCATGGGTCAGAAGATGTTCTCCGCGACGGCAAGGGATTGCTCACCTTTTTGCTCGGACCCGCAAGCGACTCTGCGCTGGCGCTCTTACGCTTGCCTTCGAGTCCACCCATGATGCTGATCGTGCAGTTATCCAACGTTGTCGGTGGTATGTGGAAAGTTGGTAAGTTTAGCGGATGTTTAAGTGTGGATATGCAGTGGCGTTTCAAATCAACCTGCCTGTGTGTTCACTTGCGCTGGGTGCGCATGTGATACATCGCGGGCGCTTCCTTCATATGCGGCTCTTGGCATGTGAATTTGTACGTGTCTCTTCGCCACGCGAATTGAAGCGCAGTGATAGCGTACTCTTTGCGCGTCAAGACACTGGCGCATCGCATACAACAATTCGGATCGCTCCGCGCAAATCTTGGCATCGTGGTGCAAAGGCTGAGTGAGGCTGAGAAGCGCTTGGGGGATGTGCTACCAGAGTGAATGGTGGTGCCGTGGATTTCACCCAACTCCAAGAACTCACACTTCTGGTCCTAACTCAGAAGGCGAGTTGTCGGGCCAATTGAGAATCGCCCTTCTGGTCGTGGCTACATTTCAGCTCAGTGTCGTCCTGAGCTCCGTCCGAGAAAGCGTCTTGTGTCACACAGCATGCCGCACAGTGCTGAACAGAAACAGCAAGCTGCACATCACCAAGCCTTGCATAGCGCCACTCGCAATTTGTACCGCCCCAGCTCGCACCAGTACAGACGTACTTTCAGACCGCTCAACTTTTTGGATTTATTGGCACATTGGCTCTTCCCTATCCACCAATGCCGACGCGACGAACCTCAACACACCCTGCACAGCCCCTCGTGATGGTTCCTGCGACTTCGCTGGCTCTACGGACTCAGTCTGTTTACGGGTGCGTGCCTGCAATAGCAACTACGACGGTGACGAGCTCTCGTTACAGCTATCAAACTTCTTGGGTCAACGTCCTTTTGCCAGTGCCGACAGGCTGCGCCCGGGAATCCTTGTGCAGCACGCTCGAGCCTAAGGAAGACGTTACTGGAATCGGGGTTGGACACTTAAATGCGCCAAGACGAAGCATTTGTTGACATCTCGTTGCAGGTGATTACGGCCTTTCTCCTGACAGCATGGACTGTCGGGTTGTTTCTCCCTATCGCTTACTGGTTCGGCTTACTTCCACGAAGTCTCCTACGAACGACTGATAGGAGACTATTCCGGGCTCACAGTCGTCGTCATCATGGGGAATGGCAAAAGACGCTCGTCAAGGTCACTTTCATATTTAGTGACCAGCAGTTACTTACCGGCATTGCAATACTCCTCGCTGGTTTCTATGAGGCCTTTGCTCACGACCTGGATGTCTTACACTGGACTTTCGTCACTTACCTAGCCTGGCTCAGCTCCACTGTGCACCTCATCACCTTGTCCCTCTCAAAGGAGAATCTGAATGACAACCCTGTGCTTCGCAATTTACGCCTGGTTGGTATGATGGCTCTTCTGGCTTTACTGCTTACCGCTTTAGCGCCTTCCACAACACGCGTGTTCGCGGAGTCTACATCGACTTACAACACACTTGACTTGTTGGACAGCGATCGTACTCTTGCAACACCGGTGAAATGCTTCTATGGCTTTGGCTACTCGAACCACTGGCAGCCATACCATGGCATCTACATGCCCACAGGGCCCGACCCCTCCGAACCAACAACCAGATTGAATTCGCCTTCTGTCATATCGTATATTACTCTCGTTGGCGGCTATACGTGGAAACTTTGCCAGCTCTTTGAGGATAGTTACCTGTGGATCCGACAATCTACACGAGAAATCCCGGAAGCGAGGCTAGAGCGTGCTGCGAAGAGAGCCGTATTCGAACGAAGGAAGAGCTCAGTCCTCGATTCGCTGCTGTTGAAGACCAAACTTTTCTGCTACGTCTCATTCTGCATGCTGATGGACACCCTGGACTCATTCGCCATGACAATCATTGTGCTTCTTTTCGCACTCCTTTGGGGCACTCTGCACCTGCTGCTTCCGCGAGGCTCAACACTTTCGGAGAACATCGCGAGCGCTGAGAACGAGCTAAGTTTTGGCCAAATCATTCCTGTGCTATTGCTGTTGCAGCCTATAGCAGCAATTGTGGAAAGCTATGCGGGTGAGAGCTAGAACGAGTCTTTCTACTTCTGTGAGTCACTCTGACCGATGAACAGATCACAAACGCATTGCATTGCTACCAAGTCAAACTCATCTTGAGGAATTTTCATTACCTCAGGGCGAGAACTTCAAAACACTATCAGATGCCTTGCGTTATTCTCATCTGCTAAGTGCGAGAGATAAAGCGGACGGATGCCTCTATGATCCCGTCAGATCGCACTTGTTTAAATCCAGAACTTACCGTGCTCTGCTCTGGACAAACATTTTTATGTCGTTTGTCGCTGCTGCCGTGATTGTATCAATTGGTTCTGTGTCCGCGCCTAGCGACAATTGGCTTTTGATACTTGGACTTACCCTCTCAGGGATGTGTGGGTGGACGATCTGCTACGTACCATTCTACATGCTTTTCAGTCGCAAGCTCAGATGACTGGAAAAGAGGAGCAGAAACCGCTTTGTGTCTCTTTTCTTGTCTTAAGTCTACGACCCGTTTGTACAGACGTTCTGATTCGAGGAGGTCGCTATGCCCGAGCACTCTTACTAGGACTTCTAGCATGTTTCCACTGAACGGACTTGTGTTCCCCTTTGAAACTTAGTACGCCATTTGACTTCACCTTCTCTTTTCAATTCCATGAACCCACGTAGCCATTGAGTGAAACTAGGCATGTCGCTGTTGATAGTGCCCTCAAGGCAATATCCTTAACGCTCGCTCAGGGAAACCAAACGGTGGCCGGATTTCTTGGAGGGTGCGAAGAATCCGCTATGGTCTCCTTTGGTACATGTTTCAAGGCAGGGCTTCATAAACGTTGATCAACATGGTAGACAGCCATGTTAGCCCAATGACAAGGAGGAGTACCGGGCTAAAATCAGTCAACGCCGCCGAAGTCATTGTTTGGTCCATTTCTGTGAGGCGACATCGTCGGTTGATGCTCTCTAAATTGGCCGCCCATACCGGCAAGAGGATCGATCACGGAAGCTCTATGATGGGATCGTGTGTCATGGCGACTTGCTGTAAGGTTCTTCGCTGGAGTGTTCTGGGAAGAAGCCTTCCGATCTTGCGATTGCATCACTGTTCGAACTTCGCTTGAAGGAATCGAGGTCCTCTCAGCACATGTTTGATCGTGATACAGAACCTCTACTGAGTTCAGAGCGCGGCCGCATGAGGTGCAAACTGTCCGATCAGGCGTACTGGTCGAATTGTCGAGCTTCGAAAGCGGCGGCTCGCGATCTCTGGGCGGTTTGCCACCGACAATGGGCACCTCTTTCATATTGTTCCCGAGACTGTTCGTCAGGGAAGCGACGGAGGTTTCTCAGTGGCGGCAGGCTTGCTGTCTGCTTCTATCTTGGAAGGGACTTGAGCCTGACCTGATGCAACTGTGGAATGTTGATTCATGATAGATGCTATCGCCTCTTGTTTGGTGGGGACGCGTGATGGAATTGGCTCTTGCGTTTTGGTCAACGAATAGTTGGACGCCTCTGCAAAGCTCTCGAATTCCTGCAAATGGTAAGCAAAGTTTCCTGACAAGTCGCAGGTCGAGCTTACATTCCTCCAACCCGGGTCGGAATCTGGAGGAGGTGAGATGTGTTGCGTTCTGGGCTTCTGTGGTGAGCCTTGCGGCCTCTCCCACTGCGATCGCCCTTTAAGATCGTAGTAATACACTCGATCATCCGATGTTTTCGCGGAGTACCAGCCAGGCGGTAGATCGGCCACTGGAGGTAAGCTTTGCGGTCTTGCCCATTGTGATCGCCTTTCACGAGAGTTGTAGTAATACACCCGGCCGTTTGACGCTTTCGCAGAGCACCAGCCGGAGGGTAGACCGGCCGTTGTAGACGCCAATTTCGAGGAAGTCGCAGCAAGGGCAGTCCAGGAGAGAACGGCTGGTGCCCATTTTGAGATGACACTCATTGGAGTGGAAGCTGGTAGTTCCAGATGTCGAGTCACGGCGGCTTTATCAGAAGCGTCTAAGACACTGGAAGGCAAGCCTATGACGGCGATCTTAGCATCCGTGATACACCAAATTCATGATAACGGTACGATACCTGGCTCTGTCTTCACTCGAATGGCATCTTCCGAGCGTTCAACTGTAGTCGCAGCGATGTTGCCGAGTAAGTATTTGGCCCAACACGCTGCAACAGCAGCAGCAAATGGCTGCCATGCCTTATTCTTGTGCGAATCGCAATAGTCGCAGATTCCGCGAATGACCAAGCATGAAAGTTGTTCTTTTAGACCCGCGGCTTCCATCTCAAAACATAAGACTTTGTTGCCGAGCCTTTCGCAAAGCCGCTGTCTCGCAGCAGTGTCCTTGACCACTTGGTTCCCAGAAGCAATCAACCCAAAGTGAGGCACTGGATAGCTGCTTGCGCGTGGACCTCGTTTGACCTCACGCCGTGTGTCACATTGTTTGCAGCTTGAAAACCCCTTTTCGTGCTGATATTCTGGCTCGAAGAGCCGATCAAGCTCAGTTGGTCTCTGAAATGTGCCTCCTCCTTTTTCCATTTCCATCAACAACTTTCGAAATGCCGAGTCGTTCGGAGCAGAACGAATTTTGCCCAGAGCCGATAGTAGAATCGTGTTAGGTTGATTGAGCATGCCGACGAGTTGGAAGCCTGAGGGAGTGGATTGCCCAAAATCGTACTGTATCACACCTCCGTGCCTTTCGTTGTGGTCTGGTCGACTGATAACAACGTCGCCGAGACGAACATCCTTTTTGGTGCTCGCGACACCTCCTACAACTCCAACCAGAAGTGCAAATTTGAGGTTCGGAAATGTAGATACCATCTCGCTCGCTACAGCAGCTGCAGCGCCCTCGCCGATCTGCGTGTCTGGCAAGCAACCCATGACAACGTTATGGCCGTTGACAGAACCATAACAATACTGATGCTGCGGCCCTCGCCCAAGCATAGGATCCTCGTGCTCCTCATCAAACATGCGCCTGGAAGTTTGCCATTCTGGAATGCGCAGAGCGCACACCCAAGCGACCACGTAATCCTCTTTCCGTAATCGCGCTCGTTCTGGCATCTTAGCGATGCCATGAAAGGGTCCTGGTACTGAGGGAATGAGCCCGTGAATTGCGAGCGACGACGCACACGAGCTGTGAGGGTGTGAGACGATGGAGATCCGGACAGAGCTGGCTCCAAATTAGTTCTGCAGGAGATCTTTGAGACTGGCAAGCTGCGCCACAGCGGCCTCTCCAGCCCATGCGAACAGTGTTGTTACACTGCGCTGAGTGGTCAGCGTCGCTTACACATGACCTATCACCATGGCGTGCGTGCCGCTTTGGTCCTCAGCGTTGCATCGATTCCTGTAGGTGTTAGCTGGAAAAGAAGCCCTCAGACATACTTGATGCCTGAGGACAGGATCGCGGGCATTGGCCTAGCTGCTGCATAGCATCTTGTGATGAGCAAAGCCGTTCGAAATTCTGCCATATTGATCAAGTAGCGTCTTTCACATAATTACTATTTTCATTTCAGAATATGTTCGCTTTTCAAAAGCACAAGGTCTATATCCCAAAGCGCCGTAAAATGCATTCGATGAGAAGCCGCAAGGAAAGCGGCTAGTACAAGCAGCTTGCTGTCGTGTTATACAATGCAAATGTACAGATGCGGCCTGCGCGTGTGATTAAGCGCCGAAGGGCGTCTTCTTGTAGTCGGAGGGGATCGATGGCCAGAAGAAGTAGCCGCAGAAGACCACGACAGCCACGACGGCACCAATAGCAATGGCCCTGGCACGTGCTGGGTTGTTCTGGCGCATGCCCCCGAGTGCGAGCTGGGTGTCCCGTAGCAGGTTCTTCGTGCCGTCGGCGCCAAGCTTGTAGTAGACCAGACCGCCAAGAGCGATGGAGTATCCGAAGAACTGAAGTGGAGAGACTGGATCTCTGAAGATGACCATGGAGGCGACAACCAGGAGGATATCCTTGAGAACACCAGAGAGGGTAAGAACGACAGCGGATGTTTTGCCGATCTGTTCAAGTCAGTACGGATGTGACAAATCTCCTTCGTTGCTTCAAACTCACGAGGAAAACAACAGAGACGTTCAGTGCGAACGCCACTGCGGCGTTGGCGATCAGGATGAAGATGCCGAGGTTGTAGATGTCGCTCATGTGCATCTTTGGAATCTCGAAGAACAAAGTGAAAACACCGTTGATGGCAGCGCAGGCTGGCGCGTAGTAGTAGAGGGACACGAGAGGGTCCATCTTGAACTCTGGAGCGCTCAGAATGCGCTGGACCATGACCAGGCGGACAGCCTCGAAGACAATTCCGGCCATTTGGACTAGGACATGTCAGCGCAGATTCAGGAATTTCAAGTCGGCAAACCTACTCAAGAAACCGGCCAGAACGAATTTGATCTCTCCGTATGAAGCAATGATAACACCAACCATGATGGCAGACACATTGGCAAGCTTCTTCATGTCTGGGGGAGCGATTCCGAACATCCATGTGGCGACGAGGGTGGCAACGGCATTCGAAGCTTTCAACATCTGGATGAAAGACACGCTCAAGTACAGGTAGGCAACATTTCCGCAGATCAAGCTGAAAGAGAAGAAGAGACCGATGGGGAGGATAGCCTTGATGTAGGTGTCGCGGTTCATTGGAACCTTATGCCTGGAGTCCAATGTAGTTGTAAAGCGGGCCATACATTGTGTGACGATGGTCGCGAAAAGCATGTGCCATGTTGTCAGGAAGAGCGCTGCTCGCTCATCAGTATGCTATAGCATGTTGTTGATGCCTTGGTTGCTACTCACGGAACTCGAACTTGGCAGTGTGGAGGACCCATTTGTTGAAGAGAATCACGCTCCCGCTGAGCGAGATCCAGAGGCTGATCACATGTCAGTTTGATATGTCGTCAATGCGCGTGGATGGTACGGGATGCGCACGCGATGTAGAAGGCCGGGTGAATGTTGTCTTTGACAGGTGGCTCTGGCGCCGCGGCAGGCGGAGCTGCGGGGGCCTCGCCGCCCTCGAGCTTGCGGTCCTGCTCGGCGGAACCTCTGCTGTCGCCCTTGGAGTCCATCGCGACGTGGCTGGTGGCAGCGAATGTCGATGAAAAAGGAAGATGAAGCGATGGGAGATGTCGCGAGATGGTGGTTGTTGGCCAGATGCTCGGTGAAAAAGAAGGAAAAGGAGTCGCGGGCTGCGATCCAGGGTCCAGGGATCTTGAGGTGCGAAACAAGCTCTGATTGGTGCATCGGATTGAAGTGGGTTAATCTACGCACGTGCTGTCCGTGCTCCTATTTTGAAACTCAACGACGCGCACTCGTCGCGCTCATCATCATCACCGTCGTACACAAGTCTCAAATACATCTCTTCCGAAGTACACACGGCAACAAGACACATTTGACATTTCTGCGTGCGACAGCTCACATACAACCATCATCTCCAATCCCGCGTTACACCCACGGCGCCTTCCCAGCACACCTTAACATAGCGGCAATGGCCATATATCGGGAATTACCACCTCCATTAGCCATCATCAGCCGTCATCAATCATCCAGCACATATTTACGGTCGCCATAGTAATTGCCATAATGCGCTCTGGCTTCGTCCGTGGCATTCGCTGTCCCATAGATATTCCTCCGGATATCCATCGGTCCTCTGTAATCGCTCGAGATATAGTCTCCTGCTTGGATTCGCGCCTTCCCGGACGTGTTGACGATACGGTACTCGTGGCCTCCAACAGCGGCGACGCTCTCGAGACCTGCCTTCAAAGCTGGATCAACCTCCGCCGCGGCCTCGTCCAGGAACTCGGGAACGCCACCCAGTGCCTTGAGCTCTTGCTTTGGCAGTAGCTCTCCTGCTTCACGCTTCGCCAGGACCGTTTGCTTCTCTTGCGTGCCTGGGAAGAGCTCAACGAGCTCAGTGATGAACTCGCGCTGGTCGCTGACGAGCTTGCTGAATCTGCGCTCGTCATGGAGAGCCCATAACGCTTTCTGTTTGAACGAGGAATGCTGCTGTCTGGAGGTCGCAAGCGATCGAGCGCGGCCAGTCAGAGCGGCCACTGACTGGGCTTCGGGTTCTGGCTCTTGAGTTGCTGTCGATGGCCCTCGCTTGTAGCGCTGAGATGCTCGCTCTGCTTCTTCGAAGCCATACTCGATCTCTCCCAAGAGTCGCTTGACGTCTTCGACCTCCTGCGGGCTAGCAACAGGCCACTTCGAGACCGCCTGCGATGGATCATCCACGATCTCAACTGTTTCTTTCCACCGCGCGAGCCGAAGCTGGAGCAAGCTGACTTTCAGTGCAGTCTTCTCATATTCAGCTCCGTATTTGGCTCCAGATTCAAGATATTGGAATGCGCTCATGCAGCTGTCGAAGAGAGCTATCATACCCACTCCGCTGATGACAAGACCGGCTACTTCGGCCATGTTTTGAGTTTGCGCAGTTTGATTTGCTTTGATATGCGTTTCTACTGATCATCAGAAACCCGGAAAGCGCGTGTCGACGGCATGGTTGAAAGCTGTTCAGCTGAGACTGGACACAAGCACCGCCCACTACTAGCAAACGCCTCATGCGGCCACCACTTACGCGCAGGCTGAGCCCCCACGCCACCGACAAGCATCCATTTGAAGGAATTGCTCCCCAGGATTGGAGATTCAGTAATCCTACCAATTGTGGAGTTGCCAACTTCTGTTTCGCTTCTCTTCGAACCCATGATCATTATCTGCCCGAAGAGCAAAAGAGCAAGAGTATGGCCATTCTTGCACTCAAAGCCGCCAAAATTTGTGCCTTGCTGCCTTAGCGCTTTGCCAAGAACTCAGCCAGAGCAAGCAGCAACTGTATGTCTGCAGAGTCAGATGCCACTTCATTTATCACGGAGTCGGGTTTCTCTCTGAGCCTGGACTCAAATTTGTGTTCGCGGTGTCTGGTACTGCTGACCATACTGTTGGTTGGTCAACGAATCTTCGCCCCCACCTCAAGAGGTACGTGCCTCAGTCATCTCATCTCATCAGCTCGCGCGCATGGGCCCACAATCGTACTCATGCTCTAGTATAGGCGATTCTGAAATGGCAGCTAATGAGCAGAACTGCAGAGTAGCGCATTGCAACCCCGATATCATCAAGAGAGCACACAATTGAGCGATCATGAAAATCTCATCAACTTCTATGCCGCCAGCATCCGTTTCCCCCCTCTTTGGTACCACCGAGCACCGGTACGACAAGACGACTAACTCAACTCACCCCAACATAGCACCATCGGGCTTCTCACCGTGCTTATATCCTCTGGATCTAAACATTCGCCATCAACAGCACCTCGATAGCCTAGTGATGACACGGCATCCCGATCGAAGACAGCCCGTCGCCATCGTACTATGACTCTGTCAAATAGAGACCGTGCTTCTCGCACCAAGGCTGCAGAGCCACAAGCCTCCAGAGACGCGACCGTCTAGGCGTGAGGAGTATGCGATAAGCCAAGCACTGGTAGGTCACAGTTGAGTGGTATTTGTTGCGTCGGGGTTCTCAAAGTGCAATGTTTTGCAAGAGCAGCAAACCATTCGTTTCCTCCTTTTTCTATTCGTTGAGTCACTCTTTGGATCGTGTGATCAGGCTTGAGTCTGTGGAGCCGTCATGGCTCCCCTGTTCATGAGAATGCTGCTAGCTTTGCTGCTTTCAGCAACACCAGCAGTTGCTCTACCTAACGAGAAAAGGCAAGCACCAGCTTGCGCAAATCCCGTACAACGACGTTCATGGTAAGTCTTCCTCACACCAGAAATCATCCCACACATCCATCCCATCTAACTCCCCCGTTCTTCCCAGGACCGCCCTCTCCAACGACGACAAACTCGCCTACCTCAACGCCGAAAAATGCCTCATGAACACCGCCCCCGGCTACGGCATCTCCGGCGCTCAACACGTCTGGGACGAACTCCAATGGGTCCACATCCGCAATACCAACTGGATTCACGGCGTAGCCGCTTTCCTCCCCTGGCACCGCTATTACATGACCGTCCACGAACGCCTCCTCCAACGCCATTGCGGGTTCCAAGGCGGAGTCCCCTTCTGGGACGAAGCCGTCGACGCAAACAACATCCGCGCTTCGCCAGTCTGGGATCCCACCTATGGCGTCGGAGGAGACGGAGAAGGGGAGAATCGGTGTGTGCCGAACGGTCCGTTCTCCAACCTCACTTTGCGATTTAATGGTGACGCGACTCCGGGAAATGGATACTGTCTCGCTCGACAATTCGACGAAGCCGCATTTCGAGGGGCGAGACAGGAGGAAGTCGATATCTGTTTCAACAGCCCCGATTGGGCGGGAGCTAGTGGGTGTTATGAGAATTTCGTCCATACGGCGGGTCACGATGGGACGGGGAGGGTTATGGCTGATGCGTTGCTCGCGCCGGGGGATCCGATTTTCTTTTTACATCGTGAGTGTTTCCCCATAAGCTATCAAAATTCTGCGAGCCTGGTTTTTCTGACCTTGACAGATACCAACCTCGACCGTCTCTGGTGGCGCTGGCAACAAGCCGGTCTGCCGGGGAGATTGACAGAGATGAATCGACCTAATACGCCTTCTGCTGAGTTCAATCAGGCGAATGGATGGTCTACGCCGGGGCCTGAATTTACGGAACACAGTGGTGATGGAGGACCAGAGACGACGTTGAACCATATTCTGTGGATGGGTGGGATTTTGCCCAATGCCACGATTCGGGATGTCATGGATTTGAGGGGCGAGACGATTTGTGCGGAGTATGTCTACTAGACAGAGAGAGCAGGAGGATAATGTGTAATGGCTACCAATGTGCGTGGACACTTGAGCCGTAAAGATTAGTGCGTAAAGGGAACGGGATCGAAGAGGATAGTAAGAGTAGCAGTTGTGTGACACAAAGAGAATTTCTGTTAATACACCACACTATCTGACTGTCACAGACATATGGAATCAATCCTGTCGTAAACCTCATCATTACCATCCGGGAGCGTGCAGTCTGATTCCGCTCATCCCATCTCGTACAATTCCAATACTATTACAACTTTCTCCTTCAAGGTGAAGTCGCATCCTCACTCGGATAGCAAAGATGCGTGGGCGTCTTGACCTTGTTCTTCAGCGTTGGCAAACACTCATCAGCGGCAATATTTTCAACCTCCGAATCATCTCCATCACTTGGGAAACCCAGCTGTGAAACTGTCCTCATCGGCAAATTTGGTCGACGCTTCAGTTCCGCGACATCCTTATCAGTCTTCGCCTCGCTGACTAGAGAGACATTGGCAGGCGAGAGGGAGCGCTTCGACAGGAATCCTCCTTGCAGCCCCGCGAAGGGGTTGGTCGTCTCATCAGGTGGAGTGGCAGGTTGTCCAGCATCCTCCGACCCAGAGCCGGAGTCAACGCTGTTGGACTTGGGGCTGCTAGGTTCATTGTCGGATGAGGACATGCGCATGCTTTCCCTCGAGAGGAGCGAGGAAGCTGCGGTAGAGCCGGAGCGGAGGGAAGATGGGTCGGAGGACAAGGAGTTGACCCGAGTTGGCTTCTTCTCTACTTCGAGAGATTCGTCGGACATGGAAGCCTCGGAGTTGAGCGTTGGAGCTTTGGCCAGGCCGAAAGGTGCGATTGACTCTTCTGTGGATGGGAATTCGTTCTCGACCTTAGATGAGTTATCGTCCTCATCTTTCTCAGGTTCTTCGCTGTGGACATCTTCTTCCTCTGAAAACGGAAGCTCAATTTCTGGAGTCTGGGCCTTGACTTCTTCTTCCTCTGAGAATGGAAGCTCCACCTCTGGAGTCTGAGCCCTCTCTCCCTTTGGTGTTGTCGGCGAATCCTCCTCATCTGGTGGACCAGAGACCTCACCAATGGTCGGAATGTTGAGCTGCGAGACGGGTCGCGAGCCACCAAACCCGAAGTCAGAGCCGGGAGAGGCCAGCTCACCTGGAGTGGCGGCAGTCTCGTAACCATCTGGGCTGACCGGAGACATGGTGCGGCTCTCATGCTCTGCTGGACTGTTGACGGCAGAGAAGTACATCGAGACTGGACGAGTGCTAAATCCCTCGGAAGCTGGAGTCGGCAGCGGGCTGGCGAAAGCAGAGCGCATACTCTCCTCCTTCGAAGGCGACGGCGAGCGGACGGCATTGATAAGGTCGTCGACAGTCGCCGCTGTTGCCGTTGACTCTGTCTGAGCGAATACGCCCTCTGCCTCGGTAGAGCCGAGAGTTGGTGTGGATCTGCCAGATGGCTCTTTCTCCTCATGAACCGGGCTGGCAATGCCAGACATGATTGATGTGGGCGATGGCGAGCGAGCGACCTCTTCTTGTCTCGCTGGAGAAGGCGAACGAGGAGTCTCGGCTTGGCTGAAAGTAGCACGCTCCTCTGCCTCAGACTCAGGGCGGATGAACAGTGACTGCTGCTCTGGCTCAACCATTGGGCTGAAAGTCCTGATGACTTCCTCAGCTGGCGACGGCGAAGCTGGAGCTGGGGATGTTGGTGCCTCATCAATACTCCTCTGCACTTCGGAGAAGGCAGATGCAATGTCATGCTCAGCCTGCTCCGCGGTTGGGCTTGGCTCGTCGTCAAGGCTCCTCTCAGGCATGTTCTTTGACACTTCTTGGAAAGCAGCCTTGATTTCTTCCTCAGCCTGCTCAGCAGTTGGGCTTGCGTTGTCCTCCATCATCATGTCTGGCATGCCATACGTGCTAGCCATGGCCGCCATCCAGGGTGATGTCGGTCGTTCTGGGGAAGCCATGCGGCGAGGTGAGCCCTCGAGTGCGTCAAGAGTTTCGCTATCAACCGACTTAGGAGCAGGCTCATCAACGTCCTTGCTGCTGAGGTCGAGTGGCTCTGGTACCTCGCGTGCAGGAGACTCATGCTCCTCGGCTCTCTCTGGCAGATCAATTGGGCTTGCCATGACCTCACCCAAAGTTGGGATATTGAGCTGAGACACTGGTCGTGTTGGAACAAACTCAGAGCCAGGCGTGTTGCCCTCAGATCGAGGCTGATTAAATCTCATGTGCGCGGAGGGAGCTCGCGAGAGGCTGACACCAGCACCAGGGGATGGCAATGGTGAGGCTTCGCTCGCAGTCTCGTTGTCAGTCGGGTTGTCATCGTTGTGGTCATCGAGTCCAGGGCTGACAACATTCTCCTCGTCTTCATCCTCAACGACGTTGACAGGAAGCTCCGGAGCCGGAGCCTCCTGCTCATTCCAGTTGTTCGTAGCGCCCCAGTTGGGCATACCAGTGTCAGAGCCAGGCGTAGAAGCAGCAGAGTCTCCACGTGGGAAACTCAACATTGGCGCACCTGGAGACTTCGCTGGGGAGGCTGAAGCAGACCTGGTGATGGAGTGACTCAGGTTGGCCAGATGGGCTTCCCATGGATCTGGGCTGCCAGCATGGCTTGGAATCTGTTCCTTGAGCTCGTCTTTCAGCTCTTGAGGAGCTGGAATCTCGATGTGTGGGTTGGCAGCACTTGGACTTGGAGCGTCGAGAGCAGCAATGGTAGCGTCGTAGCGCTTCGGCGGATCAGTTGGCACAGGACCATCGGTGCCGTCAAGATCTACGACTGGGGTTGCTTTGGCGATCTCAGCGCGGATGCGAGATGGCGATGGTGCGTAGCTGGCACCTTCTGGGCTTGCGATGCGACCTCGGCTGGCAGGAATGGAGCGTTCGGCACTCAATGGTAGGTTGAGCGCAGATGCAGAAGGCATGAACTCTGGCGAGACAGAACCCGATCGAGACACCGCGATGGACCTCGAAGCAGATCTCTCGACAGCTTGAGCGACGGCAGTCGGCACTGGACCAGAAGGAGCACGGTGAGGCTCGAACACATCGGCGGCGTTCGACTGTCCAAGGCGTTGCAAAGTACGCTCATTGGGCGGCGAGACATCGCGAGTGCCGGTCATGCCACGCATCATGTCTTCGATGGAAGGCGAGCGATCGCGTGGTGACTCATCATAGTCGTCCTCTTCATCCTCTTCGTCGTCATCAGGACCACCAGCGAGCTGTGCCAACAGTGCTGCCGGGATACGAGGAATTTCATACTCTGGGAACTGACGTGGTGGAGACCAGGCACGCTCCTGCGGAGGTGTACGAGGACGCACCCATCTGTCGGCGTAAGTTTTGCCATCGTCTTGGTAGTCATCGTCGTCGTCGTTTTGGTCCATGTAGTTATCACGGCCCATGTCATACTCGTAAGGCGGCTGGAAGACCTGAGTCGAAGGCATAGCGTTGAAGATGTTTTGTTGTGTCATCTCTCCTGTCCACTCACGCGCCTCAAGCGCAGTGGGGTCTGCAGAAGGCATGCGTGGAGCACCAGTGCGAGGGCTTGGGATGGCGAATGCATCGGGAGAACGTCCACGATCATCATTCTTCTCGTAGCCATGAGGTGGCAATGGGAATGGAGAGTGCGATCGAGGAGCGCGCTCATGTGCATCCTCGTCCTCCTCAGCGACAGAGTCCATGAAGGAGCGAGGTTGGGCAGAGAATGTGTCTTCGATGTTGGCAGCACCAAACGGAAGGGCGACCTGGGATTGGCTTCCAGGAGGAGACTGCTTCTTTGGGCTTCCGCCACTGTTGCGCTTCATCGGCTGTAGAGGGGACAGTGCTGGGCGTTGAGGACCGATATCTTGGCTCTGCGGGCGACTCTTCTCCCCCGAAGCGGCAGGTGATGGAAGCTGAGGCATTTCACTCTCGCTCTGGTACGGCGACATAGGTGAAGTCCCGGCATCGGCAGAGTGCGAGCGTGGTGCATCAATGTCTGGTGGCGAGGGCAAATCAGGCATCTCATCCTCATCCGTGTACGGTGACATGGGTGAGGTCGCCTTGTCCGCAGATGCCGATCGAGGCTGCTCGATGTCGCGGGAGTGCATTGGTGGCGGTGACCGGGAGACGGCACGAGGCATGCGCTCTTCCTCCCAGTATGGCTCCATTGGTGAAGTACCAGCGTCGGCAGAGTGCGACCTTGGCTGGTCGATGTCTGGAGGCGAAGGAAGATCGGGCATTTCATCTTCACTCCAGTATGGCTCCATGGGTGACGTCGCAGCATCAGCAGAGTTGGATCGAGGATGATCAATATCCGGTGGTGAGCCCATGCGAGGTGGACCTGGCTCATTGCCCCAGTCTGACATGGGAGAGGTACCAGCGTCCATTGAGCCCGCGGAAGCGTCGCGCTGAACACCGGCTGGGCTGTGTCGTGGTGACCTTGATGGTGTCCGGCCGCGGTTGAAGCTGTCGCCACGCTCAGGCATGATACCAGACATGAAAGCAGTCGGAGAAGGCTCGCGACGCTTGAACGATTGCTCGGAGCCGGCCTGTGACAATGGTGGGCGAATATCTTCTCGGAAAGATGGCATTCCAGACATGAGTGCAGTAGGCGATGGCTCGCGTGCAGGAGCATCCACGACCTGGTTCATGATTGGAATCGCCTGCGAAGAGGCTGTTCGAGGAGACCGAGTCGAATCAATGTCTGCAACGGGAAGAGGCCCGTCAAATCGAGGCGGGGATCGACCGCGCCCAGACATATCCAAATGGCCGAAGCCTGCCTGCATACCCGAGTCTCGCGACTCTGGTGCGTCTTGCTGATTGTGTTCATTGGCGGCCCAGACGTCAATTGAAGGAGGACCAGCTTGCATGCCAGAATCCCGCGGGCCGTTACCAGGATGCATCTGGCTCGGTGCATCCACATTCAAGCCAGAGACAGTTGGCGACGGGGAGCGAGGGATGTTGACCGCATACGTTGACGGAGGTAGGAGTTCTCCAGACATTGGGCGAGACTTTGGAGGCGATCGGCTGTTGTACTCCGGATATGCAGGCAGAGGTGAACGAGAATTGGGTCGTCCACCTTCTGCGTTGATGGCGTCGGCAGGCAGATCCAGTTGAGATACGGTCCGAGTGAGTGATGCATAGCGCTCTGCCGAACGTGGGATGGACGGCGTACGAGGGTTGTCGGTATCATCCTCGTCAGTGTCGGTTCCCATGTCACGAGTCGGCAATGGAGGTGAACGCAAAGCCTCCGAAGACGCCGAGCGCGGGCCAGCTGCATCAAGCATAGACTTGCGAGGAGGCGATCGACCACGGAACTTGACTTCTTCACTCATGGTGGCGGGGTCGGTGCTTATGTAGTCGACATCCCTGGCGTGAAGAGGTGGAGACAGCGATTGCTCAGGAGGCACAAATCTCTCGCCGGCGTATTGGTCGGGAATTGGCGACGTGGTCTCTGGACGCGAAGCAAATGCCCTGTTGTCGTAGAAGTCGTTGGGTCCACTCGGCCGAGGTGACCTAGATGCGGACGTAGAGTAACTGCGATCGATGGAACCAGCCCCGCCAGCAAATTGAGGGACATGATTTGAAAGCCTGGGCGGTGAAGGGCCACGAGGCGGCGAAGACGGCCCAGGTGCATCAGTACCCATGCTAGACATCTGTGGAGGAAGAGGTGACATAACGGGTGATCTGCCACGACGGCTTTCTGGTCGATCTTCCGTCGGCCACTCCCAACGCCCAGCAGGCGAGCCGCGCATTTGTTCGTTTGATGGCATGGGTGAGACCTGAACGCCGTTATCGATTGAGCCGCGAGGTGGCGGCGACAATGAGCTTGCGGCAGTTTGCGTGGCAGCTGATGGAGATTTGAGTCTCTGTCCCACTGGCGAGGGCGACCTTGGACTGTACACAACCTCTCGGTCTTTCGGTATAGTCGCTGAATCTGGAGGCGTATCACCAAGCGATGTATTCTCAGTTTGCGTGGCAATGGAGTGTGTTGATTCAGAGCCTGGTGGCGAGGGCGTGTTCTTTGCAATCTCAGTGGCTTCCATAGTTGCGCTGGCCAGCGAGATGGAGCGAGCGATCTGGCTGACTGGGCGAGTTGGAAACTGCGAGTTGCGTCGAGACTCGTTGTGGAAGCTCGAGTTGATCGAAGCAAACCCATGGTTCGATGCGGGAGGAGATAGCGAACGACCTGGCGACTCAGCAGCGAGGGGAGAGGGCTCTGGCGAGCGGTCTTGAGGAAGGGCAACGCCGTTGCTGTATGGATCCGAGGTGTGAGGGTCTGAGCTGCGAACAGATTCAGAGGTGGGATCGGACATGTCACCAGATCTCTTGCCCATGTAGGCTCTTGCAGGAGAGTCTGGAGTCTCGTAGACCTCAGCCTCTGCAAGGTCGCCGAGAGCCGAAGGTCCCTTTTTGCCCTTGCTGTGCATACCACCATACCGACCCATCGGGATGTCTGTAATGGTAACCTCGTGGTAGATGTCGTATTGATCCCGATACGAGAGATGCGCCTCCGCTGGAACTGTAGGCGGATCATGACTGATCTCGACTTTATTGTTCATACCAGGTTGAGGGCGATACATGAGCGCGGTGGCGTCTGGCTTGTCATCTGGGAATAGTCCTCGTGAGCTGGGTCCAGACGGACGATTGCGCTCCATGACGTCCGAAGTGCTGTTGGACCCGATGGACTTGAGATCCATTTCTCCAATCTTGCGGTCACTATACATGCTGCCATCTATACCTCGCTGAGCGCCCTCCATGTCGCCGAGTTCGTTGTGAACCATCTCGGTGGGGATGGCGTCAGGGTCTGAACCTGAGTCGTCAGATGGTCGCCTTCCTAGGCCTCGTTGTGCGACGACAGAGCCATTGGCATACTCGTCGGCTTCAGTGTGTCCGGTCATCCATCGCTGAGTCAAACCAGCTGCCGCTGGTAGACAAGCACAGACGAGTGAGAGGTTTGATTCGATCACGCTCCAGAGGTTGATGTATTGATAGTCCCAGGTTACGTTGCCCCGGAAATCAGTACGAACGAGATATTGCAGACGGACAATGGCACAGATTGTGACCACAAGACCCATCATAGATGCGGTGGAGACGCATAGCTTCTTTTGCCACGGAATTCGAAGTCTCAGAAGGCTAGGGACCGGGAGAAAGAATACAATGATGTCGTAGACAATGTCTAAAGCGGCGAAAGTGTATCCAACCGGATCGGCATTGATACATGAGCCTGTAGCGCCCACAACGTAGTTCCAGAGGTAGTCGACCGGCGAACATTGGAAGATGATGGCAAAGTCGAAAGCCAAGGCCGTGATGACCAAAACACCGATGATGGCCCAGCAAATAATCCGAAAGGCCTTTGTGACAGAGTCCGCGGTCCAGATCCGAAGGTATAGTAGCACGATTGCAACCTTGGCACTCATCACGGAGGTCTGGTAGAAGATCTCTCCCACGAAGAACCACTCAAGTGCGGATCGAATGTTTCCGACACTGTTGCGGTACAAGTCCGTGCCTAATCCCTGCGATGTCGATTCCTGCGCCGCGACATCAATGATAATGACTTGAACAAAGCAGAACAAGACAACCCAGTCGTCCCAGCTGATGCCACTGCCCCTCATATACTGCCATCGCGATAGCAGTCTGAGGGTAACGAAAATAAGGGCAAGAGCAAAGAACGCCCAGGTTACTCCCTCCAGGGTAGACTTGGCATCTCGGATTGGCTTGTCGCAGGCGTCGGCTTGGAATTTCTGTCCGTCGATTTGGTCCTGGACTGAGGTACATTGCGTTGTAAGACAGGTTTGATATGATGAAGTCACATCATTGTTGTTGCAGAAGCAGGAGTTTTGGACTTGGCAGTTCGATAATTGATCGATACATTCTTGCTGTACTATTGCTTAGCAAAGCTTCATGAATCCGAACGGAGAGGGAATTTTGGCAACTTACTGCGCATGTGGGGAGTGCGTCTTGTTCTGCTTGACTGTATTCACGTAGATGAAGGGTTGGCTTGATTTCCCCATCGGAGGACACCGTCGATACCAGCAAAGGCACAACGAGTACACTCCTCAACCACAACATCGTGAAGGTCTGTCGGCCGGAGTCGTGTTGGCCGAATAGAGTCGAAAGGAAAGCATCGCTGCGACCTGCAGCAGGCTGTCCGCGCTATATTTGACACGACCCGTTCGTCATCGAGATGGCTTTCTTGTTGCGACTCATGCCAGCAGCCGCAAAGGCACCGCTCAGCAGTAGAGAGCATGGAGGCTGGAGTCGTGCGCGAACATGCCCAATGCACCTCCACAGTTGCATCGTAGCGCACACGGTGCCTGACAGTAATCTTCCGATCTGTTTCTCGTCGCAGCGTCGCTTTGGAGATCGCGGGCCAAGAGTTCGTCCTGAATGTGGTTGGAAATGCTGATCGGGACGCGGCTCTGACTCGTGGCAGCTCGAGCCACTGCATCACAGTGCAGCCAAACTCTGAATCCACGACTCGACTTCCAAAATGGGCATCAGCCATTGGATCCGCATTGGTACTGATCGAGCTTGTCTGCTATCGACTGATGCGCGGCGCATGTGAGGATTGATGTGATTGTCGCTCAATGTGCATGCCTCTGAGTCGAAATGCTGAACTTTCTGCTGGCCATCGAGCACTGTACGTCATATTTCACGATGAGCAGATCAGTCGCTCTGTTCTTCTGCAGCCATTGAGGATGCCGAAAGGTCAACACAGAAGACAAAGTAGTAAGTCTAAAATGATTAGTCCCGTGAATACCAAAGATGCGAGCCCAGGCAGAAACACGCATCTCGAAACATGGAAGTCCCAGGTCCAGAGTGCATTTCGAAGCACAAGCACTGCGTCTTCGTGGGGAAGCGGTTCCGGCTCTGTTCCTGACAGATCGCCAGACGCCTTACCTGCACGGTACCTGCTCACGGGCCGACGGATTCCTTCCGAAAGCCACAGTCAACAACCAGACTCGGCTGCATGAACGCCCAAGTCAGACGCACCGATTGTATATAGAATCGCGATCTCTGCCGGAGAGGATCACACAGCGTGCCTTTCACTCCCGCGTGATAGTTGGATTGACTTTCCAGGCAGTTGGGCGCCTTTCCAAATGAACTCGGGTCTGAACTGCATGAGCTCGTTATGCTTTGCGGTCTGCTCTTGTTGAGCAAGCCATGGCACTTGACCGTGTCAGTGAGGCTCAACTCAATCGATGATCCGACTTCATCGGCATCGGCATCTATACAGCCTAGCCGACAATCTATGGCGGCAGATGGTACGAGAAATGATCTGGTAGACACTTTCAGAGCCCAGTTCGAAGTAAGAAGCCACCATGATGGAAAGAAGATTTTGCGGCTCCTGCGAAAGTTCGTGAGGTGGACTATGTCGGTCTTTCATGACCAGGAAGCCCTCGCCAATTGGCCGCATTATGCATATTAGCGAGGACGAAGACGCAAAAGGAACACTGTTGACAGCGGATCACTTCCAGACGGCCGGTTCATATATATGATCTTGATAAGTGATGTTCCGCCATATGTTGATTCGACGCCCGCAGAGGTATGATGCATCGACGTAGGCTGAGATCAATACCTCCACGCGTAGCGAGATTTGGCAGGCCATGTAACCAACAGGGCATCTGCTGAGCACGCAGCACTCCACAAGCCACTGCCCGCACGCCGTGCCATATCCTCCTTGAGTAGATGGACACTATTGCAGTCTGACCTCTTGAGCGAGATGTACCGTGCTGGACGATCAGGCTCTCGACACCTCTTGCAACGAATCCAGGGAGATAGATCCGGTCGGCGAAACAGGCTACCAGCTGGTCGGGACTGCACGAAACGCGCTGTCTCTTTTAGGTGGCTTGCAAAGGTCCTCGTGGCAAAGATAACGACACAACATCCGCCTGTATCTCTTGCTGGCTCGCCGTGGTTCGACAGACGCTCTCGAAGCGCGTTTCGGGGACGTCAGCATTTCCGGCCTGGTCGTCAGCGAGGCAATCAGGCGGACGGACCGTGACTGCGGGAGCATGGGCGCGGATGGAACGCTCGGAGGGGCATGTTGGGAGTGGATAAGGAAGATGGCATGTCGATGTTGTTGCTGATGAGACACAGAACTCACTCGTCCCTTCATTGACAAGACCATGCACAGACGCCGGCCCGATCACGTCCCGCCCCTGCCGTCCAATCCAATCCCTGTCCACTTCGCCCTCGAGCTACATACCTTCTCCCCTCCTCCATTCTTCTCTCCTGCAGCGAGACACGTCAATATCAAATGGACGACTTTGAATTCGAGGCCGAAGTGGAACATCTTGAGCCCATACCAAGGAACGTCGGGAGTACCGTCAAGACTGCCTTCTGCCATATGACACAATGGCTTGACAGCTCGGGTTGCTTTCCCTGAGAAGTTCGCCGTGATGCTGTCGACTACAGTCACTCAATTCAACATCAGTCTGCTCGCAGAAATGCGCAATCAACAACACAAAGTCGTCCCGGAGCCACTAGGGTCACACAGCTTACTAATAACGGAATCAGTGGAGGGGCCTTACTGCACTGAAGTGGGTCCAGCAGGATCATTTGTGCCTCAGCTCCTGTTTGTGCAACAACACCTCGCGTTTCAACTCATCAAAAATCATCTTTTGAATTTCGACTTCAGTCGCCAAGCATGGCTAGCAGCTCCAACGCTCTTATCTTGATAATAGTAATAGGAACAGCACAATGTCATCCTTCTACGACCCCAAATCCATAAACTCGGACGCCTACGACTCCCTCGCAGATTGGTATCTCAACTGGGTCTCGACACAAAAGTCTCCTCGAGAACGATATACAGCCAAACTCCTCGAGTCGTGCCCTTCCTCTCCCCCTCATGTCCTTGAGCTAGGCTGCGGTCCTGGAATCCCCGTGACCCGCTTCCTCCTCGACCACGGCGCAATAGTAACAGCAAACGATATCTCAGCTACCCAAATTCGAATGGCCAGGGAACGCTGTCCTGAAGTCAAGGAATTTTTCCCTAGCGACATGATGAATCTCGGCTTTTCTCCAACCTCCTTCGACGGTATCTGTTCATTCTACACAGTCTTCCATCTCCCCCGGAACGAACAACCCATCATGCTATCCAAAATATATTCTTGGTTGAAGCCTGGTGGGATGTTTGTGTTGAATTTGGCTACGGTGGATGATGACGAGATTTATGGGGAGATGATGGGCCGGGGTATGTTTTGGAGTTCATTCTCAATTGAAGGAAGCAAGAGTATGGTCACTCAAGCAGGGTTTGAGTTGGTGGAGACGGAGATTTTGCAGGCAGGAGATGGAAAGTTGGAGGAGGATGATCCGGATTATGGGGCGGAGTTCCTTTGGATTGCTGCGCGGAAACCTCGAGAAAAGGAACATTGACGACAGTTGAAGATGAGGCAGGTTGAACAGGACTCACTTACCAGTCTCCATCTGACTCTCATGAAAGCAAACAGGATGAAAAAGATCTTCAACAGCAGGGAGGAGAGGAAGCGGAATGCCGAGAATTGGATTAAACTGTAGCTACCCTGTCCTTTCATTATCCCTCTGCAGCTCATGCCTCGCTTCCGGATCAATCCCCACACTTATCCACGCCAATATTCCATCATCCGCATAATCACTCAACCACATATACCTCACGAAAGGATCCGTCACCTGGGCCTCCTGGTTCAGCACCACGTCATCCTTATTCAACGTCAGAGGCTGCTTGTTCAAATTGTAAGGCTCCAGCGCTTCCACGATAGATATGAGCTCTTGGTCGAAGAACATCCTCCCGTTGTGGGTGGTCGCAACGAAATGGCCCCCGCCAGGTCCAATGAATGAGGGGTCGGCGAACGTGTGCGTTAGGAGGTGAATGTGGTTAGACAGGCCGTAGTAGTGCCCTGGGAAGATCGACTGGAACTGGACGACTCTGCTTACAACATCAGCACAGCTCCCTCCTTTACTGCTTTGCGAGTAACGCACCCATCCCCATCAGTAACCTGCACTCCCCTCCCATGCGTCCTCCCCAAATTCTCCCCATCCCCCTCATTCCCATTCCCCCTCTCCTGCACCCCCGAATAAACCCCACTCGCATTCGCATGATACACATCAACATACGCCCCCGGAATCGGCGCACACGTCCTCGTATTGACGATCTGAATATCAAAGAACAGCGGAATTCCCGGCTGTCCTTCTCCCAAACTACTCCGCATCATCGCCCCCGGCCTGAAATGTCCCAGTCCATCGACCTCTGGCGCAAGGATACAATTCGATCCATCCGCGAAGAGGGTGTGAGGATCGCGGTTGGGAGGGCGAGAAGCATGCGAGAAATCGTATTGTCGAAAATCGCGGCGGAATGGTTTCTGCAGGCGGGCGTAATTTAGGAGTTCTTGTCTTCGTAAAACTGCTTCTTCGGCGTTTTTGCGATATGTGGGGTTTGCGTGGCAGGAATGGATGCTTCGGGGTTGGAGGGAGAGGAACTGGCCGCGCTGTTCGACTTCTTGTGCGAGGTTGTGGTTTGGGTGGGAGGAGACGGAAGTGAGGAACAAGAGAGTGATGGCTAAAAAGGTGGCGACGGGAGGCAATGGTGATATGACCCTCATCGTTTCCATGGAGGAAACAACGCTAATGCGATGTAATGTGTCCGGTAGTACAGCGAGGTCTCAAAACCGCACAGTAAGCCTCCTCTCCACCCTCCATGATTGGCAAGTCATCCTCGTCCAAGCTCCTGCAGCATCCGAGGAGTTGTCTCGCAGGGTTTGGTTCAAAACAGGCAACTGGCTCAAGGAATATGCTGGAAGTTTGGAGATTGCCGAAAGAAGTCAAAACCAGGACTCCGGGAAAACAATCCGAGTTCCTCCTTTTTGGGAACCAGGAAGAACGACGGTCTTGGCAATAGCAAGAGAGGGCAAGATGCATTGGCGCAAAGAAACAAGTCACCATCAGAAAGGAACCATACATACCCAACCAATCTTCAACCGATTGAGTTCCTCCTCCATCAAGGCATAAACCCATCAAACCAATCCGTCGGCCGCGTACCCGCCTTCACCCCTCCCCCAGGAACATAAATCACTCCTCCAACACTCGCAACTCCCCAACCATGTCTGGCTACCTGCATCGGCGGTAATTCTCTCCACTCATTCCTCACCGTGTCGTACTTCTCCACCTCACCAAAAACCCCCTGAGCACTCTCCGGATTTCCCTCACCTCCAAAACAGTATATATCCTCCCCGATGGCATCGCAAGCTAACCCGCCACGAGCCGTGGGCATTGGCGCCATTTCTCGCCACCCTGCGCGAGGGTTTTGGAGGTCGAGGGCGTAGACGTTGTTTTGGATCTTTGACTGACCATCTGTTCTTCCACCCAACACATAGAAGACATGCCCAACGACGACTCCGGCGACGTGTTGGCGAGGCTGTGGGAGGGATGGAAGATCGATTTCCCATGTATCGGTAGCGGTATCGTACGCCGTCGTCATGGCGTTGACGTCCTGATCACCAGTCTCAGGATCTAAGACCGTCATGCCACCTGCGAAGAAGATTTTACTACCGTAGACGCCTACGGCGGATGCTCCGCGAGCTGTACCTTCGGGCATGGCTTGTTTCTGACTCCATTGGTTGGCGCTTGGATCGTAGACCATGTTGATGCCTTGGGCCAACCACTTATCTCCTCCTGAAAGACCTCCAATGACGTAGATTCTGTCTCCTACAGTGGCTGCGTTGAGATGGTTCAAAGGCATTGGCAAGGGAGCAGCCGAGCGCCATGTCGAGTCTTGAAGGTTGAAGTATTCGACACGAGCGACGGTTTGGCCTTGAAAGTCGTTGCCGGAGAGGACGAAGATGTTGTTGTCGAGTGCTACAACGGAGTGCTCTTGTCGCGGACCTTGTGCGATGCGTGGAAGGTTGGTCCAGGTGGATGCTGCGCGTGTTGTGGTGATGATGGAGAGGAGGAAGTTGATAGTGGTGAGTTTCATGGCTGTGTGGTTAGTTGGAATCTAGTCCACGTTACATACGAAAACGTAAGAGACTCAGAAGTGAATGCATTTGCTTGAGTCGAGATAAGAAGCTGAACCAGAAACAAGGCCGATTCATCCATGCTGAAGCATTGCCCTCAATCAGTGCTTATCGAAACCTTGGTCTGGTGGGCCTGGTCGAACGACGAACGACAGAGTTCGTCCAATCTGCCATTAGCCATCAGGCTTCGCTTGCTCGTAGAGGCCCTAAATGCCACGCTAGGTGTACCGAGTACTGAAGAGAGATGTGAGGTTGTTAAACGGGGCTGGCAAGGGAAGATTAGGTACGAAGCATTCCGCGAAGCCTTGTATCTGCTGGGGAAATCCATGCTCCGCATATGATAAGACTGCTTGACTTTTGTATGTTTCGATTCGTCGTTTGTGTTGTCGTTATAGGCAATTGCAGCAGTGAATGTCAAGCATCGTCCGCATTAGTACAGTGTGGTTCACGCTCGTCGCTCCCTTCCCTCTCGCTCGAGCTCTTGCTAGAGAAGGCAAGACTACTGAACCAACATTCTCTCCTCCTGCGTAGGAAGAAAGACCCCATGTAACTTGATTTGTGGTGGCGCCGAGATCTCCACCTTTCCCTCAATGCCTTCCTTCTTGAGCCTCTGCACAATTTGCAACAGACTTTCGCTTTCATTCCAAACAAAGTGCCGTCCTTTTGTGATGGTCAGACGTGGGTGCTCCATCAATCGTGCTATCAAGGAACCAATCGTGACGCCTTTAGGATCTCTGCAGGTCATCCAGGTAGTAAATTTGCAAGGTCCAAAGGTCCATGGAAGACGAATGCCGACGACTGGTAGGCTTGTGTCGGTGAAGTGCATGTTCGCAATGTTCGCAAAAGATGGCGAGGAGCAGCCATTGAGGAGTGTGTTCATCGCGGCCAGCACATCCGCGTTAGGTACAATCTCAGCTTGGGTGTAAAACCGAACATGTACGCGCGGGTTCTTGAAGCGTTTGAAAAGCGGATTGACTGACGATGGGACGAGGACTGTTTGAAGCTCGGAATCTAAGGCAATGGCGCCCTTCAATACGTCCGGTATGTTCGCAGTTCTTCGAGTGGTCGAGAGTGCGGCGGCTGAAGGCATGAAACCTTTCGTTGTACCCATTGGCATGTCGTGTGCCATAACTTCTCGCTCAGCCCCATCGCACGTCCAAGATTCGAATTTTGTATCGGCCAGCAAGAAGAGTTTGCGTTGGATTGGCTTGGACTTCTGGATAAGATCATGGAATTGCTGGCTAACTCGCATAGAAGAGACGATCTGCACAAGTTTAGTGGCGTCGCATTCACTCACGATATACCAATTTGCACCTACGGTTTTCAGCGGCAGTTGGAGAAGTATGTTCTCCAGAAGTTCAGTTGTATCCAAGACTGCTCGTCGCGCGGCTTCGGTAGTCATTCCTCGAGTGACTCGACGCTCCGTTGTAATGCGCGAGGTCTATGCTGTTAGTCACTCCCGCTCCCAAAACTTCGTACACACTGCTGCTTACCTTGTTGCCCGAGTATGCTTTGTCTTGTAAAGCGTCGCTGTGGCGCTTGCGCTTGATGCCTGCCATGATGGCTATGTGTCTAGTGTGAGCCGAGCCTAGTGGTCAAGTTGGACAGTGGAGGGTTCGCGTTGTGTAGATGTGTGTGTTTGAGAAAGAAGCCCAAGCGGACTTGATACTGGAGAAAGTCGCGGGTCGAAACGTGGCCTGTGCAGTGCACTGTGCATGCCGCCGCCTAAAGACGGGCTCGTGATTGATCCACATGCGTAGTCTGTTAGTTCTGCTGTCTTACATCCGAACATCGTGAATACCCGTGGGTCCCTGATCGTTATAGTCCGTCCTCGTCATGTAGCCCTTGCTTGCACCTCCGTCAACAATGAATAGCAGCTTGCCCGCAACCTGCGCTCCAAGGAAAGCCGCCTCGTCATAGCCAGTCTCCTTCCACTCCGGGAAGTACTCAGGGATCTTTGCGGTCTTGATGCTCGTTGGTGTCTGCCCATGACCACTGGAGTGGAGGCTTGGAGGCATGTGCGGCATTCCAGGTGTTGCCATGCCCGAAGAGGACGGATGCAGCTGCGGATTTTGGGCCGTCAAAGCTGCATGAAGAAGTGGGTTGACGCCAGAATGTGGAGGCTGTTGTCCTGGTAGCTGAGGTTGTGGAGTGTTAGCGCCAGTCGCGATGGGTGTCGACATGTTGGATGGCAGCTCGGATGTGAAGATGGTGGCGGATGATGGTGAGATGATGTATTTGGACTGAAGCGTCGCGAACAGCGCTTCCTTGAATCCGCGCACTTTCGATCCGTTGCCAAGGATGATGAGTGAGTCCCACAGCTCACCGCGCTTGTTAATCTCGCCGCACGACTGAATCGTTCGGTGAATAGCATCCGCCAGTCGGTCGAGGATGCCGCCTGTGTGTGCTTGAAAGCGTTCCGGTCCGACCTCGATCTCACGCCTGAAGCCGCTTGCGTAGGGCGATGTATCGGTCGTTCCATCTTGCTTCTCGAAACCCCCATCGGCCGGCTTGTCAGACACCGCAGACTGCGGCTCTGGCGTGCGTTGCCTCTTCGAACTCGCTTCGATCGCGGATTGCATGTCTGTCATCTCCTGTGCCGACTTCCCAGCCTTCTTCATTGAGTCGTGTAAAGCGTAGTCCTCATACACGAATGTGTTTCTATTCCTCTTCGCGTTCGGTTGACGTGCTGGTCTGTTCGCTTGCTGTTGGGCATTGCCGGCCTCGCTTGCTTTTCTCTGCTTGGCAGCAGCCTTCTCCTGCTTGTCCTTCTCCTTTTGTGCCAGGTACTCGCTCATATTGCCGCTCGTGACGATGCTTGCAATGTCCAACACGCCCTCATCTTCCAAAGTCTTCTCGTCACCAGTCGCGGTGCCGGGCCCAGGTCCACGCGGTAGCTCACCAGCTATTGATGCCTTTCGCTGACCAGGCGCTGCTCCGTCCGCGCCTGTTAATTCCGCAGCTGCGGGATTGGCCGCGCCATCTGTATCCTTGTCCGGTATCGCAACATCTGCAGGCAATATCTCGCATATGCTGCTCTTCTTCAGCTGTTCACAGACATCCCAGTTGAATCCCTTCTTCCCGCTCAATAGCTCCACCAATCTCTGCGTCATGGCATTGCCACCGCAATCAGGCACGACTAGTCCTCGCCCAACATCTTGCAGCACGAAGTCCGCAACGCAGCTCACATCGGCTTTGTTCTGTCCAACATCCACCACAGTTGCAGTTGGAATGCCGTAAGCATAGGCGGTGGCAACAGCAGAGTCCATCATAGCCAAAGCAGGCGTCTTGAACTTCTCGAAGATGAACTGCGCGACCTTCTCGTACTCTTTGTGTGTCCAGACCGGCTCTGCTATAAGCAGTATGGGGGTGTGGAAGGGCGGATTGACGGTGTTGTAGACGTGTTCAAGCAGAGAGTAGAAGCATGGCCAATCAACGATGCTGCCATTCCGTATCGGCCATATCGCGCCTTCTTCGGACACGCGATCCTCTTCCCACTCAGGCTCTTCGTCCTTCTGCTCGACATCGGTCGCGTTCCCATTCTCCTGCGTCTGTGAGGGCTTTTCCTTTCTCCGAATCTTGATCGGCTCGTATTCGCCTTCTTGCTCGGCTGGGAACATGCGCGATCGAATGCGGTATCGGGCAGGCGTGAATGATTCGGGGAGGCCTAGTTGCGCGAGGGTGGTTTGCGACCCAGGCGCAATGATCTAGCTCAGGTCGTTAGCATCGTGGTATTAGCCCGCAAACAGTCGAGAGCCTTACGAAGATCTGATCATCGCGAAAGGGAGGCATGCTGGGCTTTGGACAGCCTCTAGTAGGCCAGAGTCGAAGACCTCGCTGTCCAAAGGGATCTGCTTGCAATGTCGCTCAATTGGGTCGTCGGTATGCCAAGAGGGGAGTCAATAGTCCGAACAGATCTTTGCGATCGTAAAAGACAACAAGGGACAGGTAGAGAGGGTCGTAGAAGTCGATATTGTTTCTAGGCGCATGCACATTGAAACGCGAAGCTGAAGTTCATCGCGTTCCGGATGTGAACCGGCTCGGCTGCTTCCGCCCAGTGACCGACTTAACCGGTTTCACCAGCCTTCTTCTTGTGAACGCCGAGAGTGGCTGAGACGAGGCCACCACTCCAACGTTGCCATTCCTGCCCAATCGACCATCGCCTCTGCCATCACACAGCATTCGACTTTCTGTCACTCATTCGCTTACTTTCGTGTGCATACCCTTTTCTTCCCTATAATGCGACGCAGATATACCACCTCCTTCGGTCTGTGTGCGTGCAAGGATTCGCCATGTCAAGCGTGAACGGGCATCCGCCTCCACCACAGACTAGAGCCCTGAGTAGGGTCCGAGATTTGCCTCCACGGCCTGGCAAACGGATTGTCCTTTGTGAAGATGGTTTGTCCGGAGACTGGAAGGGCGGAGAAGGGTCCTCAGGCTAATAAAGATTCCAGGAACTTGGCTTAACTCGTCCGGCAATTCCTTGAAGAACTCCATTGCCATTCCGAGCAATGTTACCCGCATCTCACGTGCCATCAAGCCAATCTCTTCCGATGGCATTCAGCAAGTTGTATATTACCACTGGGGTGTCGGTGCAGGCGGTGGCATTACCAACAGATTGTGAGTCCTCGGCTTCTCTTGTATATATTTTCTTGGCTAACATCATCCAGAATGGGCATCAGCGGCGAGGGTCTGGGCGAGATCGTACGAGAAGGATATCACTTTATCGCAACCAACTACATACCAGGAGACGAAATCTTCATCTTCGGCTTCTCGCGCGGTGCTTTCAGTGCCCGCTCCATTGCAGGCCTAATCGGAGAAATCGGCATCCTCTCCAACGAAGGTCTTCCTTACCTGGCCGAGATCTTTCGGGATGTACAGAACCGACATGACGAAAATTACAGACCCAAGCATCCGGATCTTCCTTTCCCCAACAAGCCAAGTGCCTTGGATCCGGAGTACAGGGAGGAGTTGGAGCGGCGCCGTATGACCAGGCTTGGTGTCAATGTCAAAGTCGTCGGTGTATGGGACACTGTCGGCTCCCTAGGAACTCCAAAACTTGGATGGCTCACACGGCTTGGGCTTCAGTCCAACACGATGAAGGAGCTTTCCTTCTACGACACTTCTCTTGGCAATCACATCGAATATGCATTTCAAGCGCTTGCTCTCGACGAACGACGATTCGCCTTCCCACCGACGCTGTGGGAGAAGTTCGAAGACAACAGGACGACTTTAAGGCAGGTGTGGTTCCCTGGTGCGCACGCCAACGTCGGAGGCGGTTATGACGACCAGCAGATTGCCACCATCAGTCTAGCCTGGATGATGGCACAGTGCCAACCTTTCATCGACTTCGATCTTGAATACGTCCATGACCAGATGGAAGATGTTGAGCTGTATTATGAGCAGACCGATCAAAGAATCCGGCCGTGGTCATTTGGCAAGATCTTCAGCGGCATGGAAGGTATATATGCACTGGGAGGATCGAAAATCCGGACGCCTGGTCGATACACTGCTGTTGATCCGACCAACGGCAAGTTGACTGCTGATCCGCTGATTGATACACACGAATATATTCATCCTTCTGTTCGAAGCCGTATAAAACTCCATGGTCCGGGATTGGACGACCGCGGCGACTACGACTGCAAAGCCATGCGCGACTGGAAACTGGTGGTCGAATATCCCGAGCCTGGATCAAAGCGACCGATGGTGTCCTGGAAAGCCCGCGATCGTCCCGAGGAAGGCTTCGTCAAGGTTCTGCCAGAAGCGCCGCTGTGGCAGTTGGAGATGGAGTTGCTACGTTACGATCGGGAGACTGAGAACTACGTGATGCAGCCGTCGCCTGTCAGGCAGGGTACGAGGAAGAAGAAGGAGCCTCGCAATCGCAGTAGAGCTGTTAGTCCTGCAATGCTCAGTCCTGCATCTCCTCGAGATGATCGAGATGATAGAGACTTCCGGAGAAGTAACAAGCGCAGCAGTCGAGCGCCGTCTTTGGTGTATGATGGGCCGAGGAGAGGTGGGAGCAGGGCTCCTAGCAGCCCTCCTTTCAGTCCACGGGATCGGGACGAGTTCAGCCCACCGAGGAGGGCAAGCTCTAGGTACAGATGATGAACTGCGCTGAGTCAGGGGTGCCTGAGGGAAAGGCAGACTGCCTCTAGTGGGGCAAACGCTTCCCGGCTGCTTGGGAGCCCAGTGGGAGTCGTCGATACCGCCAAGACTTTCACGGGCCGGAAGATCTCGCTGGTGGAACAAACCATAAGGCTTAGGGACAGCACCTCGACTGCTCCCGTGTCGTACTTTGACACAGTAACGACACAATGGCGAACGACAAGTCCAAGCGCAAGCGCTCGGCGGTTGCAGAGAGCGAGAGCGCAGGCAGTGGAGGAACTACGACAACAAAGACAAAGCGGACAAAGAAGCCCGCTATGCAGACTGAGCGCCGGGCGACACGAGCGATGACCCTCGCTGCCGCTAGAAGTGCTGTTCTGAATACCACCGAGTTGCTAGAAGCCATCCTAGTCCATCTCGAGGTACAATCCATTGTTCTCTCGCGCCGAGTGTCCCGCCATTTCCACGATGCTATCGACAGATCGGTTCAGATCAACCTCCGCCTCTTCTATCGCACGCACGATAAGCAGCAGTACTGCAAAGTCAACACCGATGCCCACGGTGGCAAGAGCTTGACTCGAACGACCGATACTCCTGACTTCACAAATGGCGCTATCTCTATTGCTGCTCGAGGAGTCTTCAGCATTGCGACCCTAAACTCGCTTTTCACCACCAACAAGGAAGCCTGGAGCATGACCATGACCTTCAGCGGTGCCACCATCCATCCCGGCCCGACCATGCTCTCCGCCCTTTCCCTCCTCGTCAACGGGAACGGCATCCCGAACGTCGAGTCCATGGCCCTCTGCGACCCGACCCCGGCGAGAATCGAGGCCAAACTTTGCTGGGCTGTAGGCCAGTTTCGTGGCGAAGCGACTCAGACCGTTCGGGACGTTAAGACAATCAAAGACATCTCGATCCCGACCATGCTCGCCACGACCCAGGTCGACTTCCTCAATGAAGGAGAAGAGGATATTGGTGCCGGGCTTACGTTTGGGGAGTTAATCAATCAGCTGAAGCAGCAGACGGGAAAAGAGATGAAGTTGGTTGAGGGGACTCGACTCAAGCTGCTAGGGGTCGTGATCCTGAGTGAAGAGGATAAGGAGGAGGAGGGGTTGGATTGATCGGTGTCCGGGTCCGATTAAACATGTAAATGGTGAAAAGGGATGAGATGATGGCAGAAATGGCGGATATTGGTGGCTCAGGACTATGGCATTGTGAAAGGAGAGGAGAGAAAAAGAAGCATTCTGAAGCGTTCTGCATAGCAATCTCGCATAGTCTGGCGACTGGCGCTGGCGCCACGTTCAAAACCGGAAGTTTGTTGAGTGGACGCTGTGCTGGAAGTTGAGAATGAAAAGTGTCCCATTTGGAACAGGAAACCATTATGAAACCCTCCCGTCTCTTCTCCCCGCTGACAACCCAATTCCCAGAGGCATTTTAAGACGATTTGAGGGCATACAAGGCTTACCTCTCAGCGTGACTGACCTGTCAACGCCACTGCCAGCACAACCAGCATCAAGAAAGGAGCATCAAGTACGAGAGACTTCTGAGGGTCTACTAAGGATGCATAGGTGATCTGGCCTCCCATAGCGCATTTTGAGAGGAATTGAGACTGCGAGAAGCCCACGATCCCGTCTGGACTCAAGCAACCGAGCCATCGCCAGCACAGCGGACATCAAGAAACGAACCTTAAGTAGGAGAGGCCTTGGGGAATCCATTTAGCGAATCGCAGGCAAGTGGACATCACAGAAGCATTTTGGGATGATTCGAGAGTGTTCAGAGCTTGTCGTTCTGTTCAAAATCAACGTTCTACGCCATTAACAGCCCAACCGACATGAAGATACAAGCGACGAGCACGAGAGACGCTTACAAGGTAATGCTGGGCGAGTAGGTTGTTTCGGTATCACGACGCTCATTTGAGCAGATTTTGGGACAGCAACCTGGCGACTTAGCTGTGAGAGACGATGCATGCGGACAGGAGAGAAGGTGATTTACAAGGAAAGGGAGGGTCTGTCTTGTATTCAACAAGGAGCTGTGATGAGCTGCGTGCGTCGCAGTTGATGCAAGAATAGCATGACGGAGAGCACGAGAGCGAAAAGGGTAAAAGAGGCTTACTACGAGTTTCTCGCAGTCTCAAGCTGGAACGGTACTGTGTCCCATTCTATGCTCAGGTCCCAATGCCAATACCATCGCAGCTGATGGACACATGGCGGATAGGATCGTAAGAGAGCAATGAAGTGGGAAACAAGCACGAAGGAAGACTTTCAATGTTTCAAGCTGGAAACACCGTACTATCTCAGTGTGAGTTTGATCTTCCACGCTAGTAATATCGCAACTGACGACGTCAAGCTGGCCAGACTACGAGAGATGAACTACTTCAGATGCGAGTGCATCGAAAGGGACTGCCCGTCTTCATCCCGTAAAGTCGAGATGACTGTCCCGGAATGTGTCTCGTTTGTTGACGGGGACGAGAAGATCAAGGACTTGGAACAGCCTCCAATCACATATGTCTGCCTTCGCTATTCGATGCCAACAATGTAAAATGCCAATCTGAATACTTAGAGGCTATTGCATATCCATCTCGTACTATGTGACTATGGCGCTAGAATGTATTTCGGAGGAAGAAGGCTTTTAGAAGGGCAATCTATTGGAAGAGTATTCGAAGGAGAGAATTCCTGCTCGGATGCGGCGGGAAGCCCCTCAAGTGGGATGATTTAAAATGCATCCTCTTGAATGAGATAGGCTGGAAACGAAGAGACTGATATTGGGGACAGGAGAAGTCGTCCGATCCGAGCACTGAGCAGAGCACCCAGCCCCTATTCTCCACCGACACCCTGTTCCCTTCCATCGTGCAATCCACCGCACAATCTAAGTAGTGCAACTGTCAACATGCCTTCTGTGAACAACGTACGACTTTCTTCCAGTAGTAAGAGAAAAAACGAAAAGACGCGACAGTAACAAAAGCAGAGAGCGCCCGACTCGAAGAAGAGATACTCTCGATTAGCAAGCATAAAAGTCCAAGATTAAGCTTAATCAGTTGGTTCTATTCGTCAACATCGGTCATCGACATGGAGGACTACGAGTTCCAGAACGTCCGTACCTAGGATGACTCGCGATACTGTCTATTTGGGACTCGATACCCTCTTGAGATCTGTTAGATAGCTATCTCTTCGTAAGCGTGATTATCCGTACTCGTGCAATCGCCGGTGGCATGCGAGAAGCGGCGAAGCTCACGAGAGAGCCGTCCAGTGAGGTCGACTCTCCGCCTGGATCCTAAGCAGATCTGCTTGTAGATACGAGTTGAAAGCTCTCCGACTCGATGAGCAACCTCTTGAAGGTGCGATTAGGAAACTATAATCGATCAGTCTACTCTCTATGCTTCTCTACACTGAGCACGTGGTTACTCGGGTGAAAATTGGACTGAAATGGGATGAAGCCGTTGATCGGGTTAGTCGCTAGGCGGTCTAGGTTCAGCAGGCCCTACTCGTGGTTTCCCGGCTGGCATTGGATGAATCGCAATCTATACGAGAGACAGCTTCGGAAGGGAGCCCAACTCGCTCTCATCTCATTTGGGGGAAAGTCGAGAGTAGACGATATGTCCGGGCCAGCAGATCGGGTCTATATCCAGGCCGCAATTGGGGAGTATAGCCCAATCTGTCCTTTGAAAAGTCTCGTAACGGAAGCGGTGGTATTGTAGACCTTGTCCAGTCCAAGCCATGCAAGTGAGTGTAGAAGTTGTGCGGTTTGACCTAGGTGTGTATCATGTTAGCAGGCGAGATGATGGAGAATGATTAGAGGACGTTCGAACGCGAACCTGAGGAGTTCGGAACAGGAGCCAGGGATATGTATCCAATCTACGGCGATCTGACTTCATCGCAGCGATTCCCGCAACAGACTCTCCTCAAGCCCTGTGCGAGACCGGATTCGTTACCGAAATCTATGAGAACATGCGGGTCGATGAAGCCGGGGAGTAGAGTGTGACCAGGCTTTGATATGGTATGTCCGTTGAAGTCGATCGGAGTTGAAGATACATTTGCGATTTTGCCATCTTTGACAAGGACTGAGCCGTTCTTCGATTAATTTTTCTCCGTCGAAGATGCGGATGTCTGTGATAGCAAAGGAAGCCATAGTTGGAGGCAGAGAGAGATGTAGTTCTGACACCGTAGTAAGCGATTAGCTGACCTTTGCGAAACCATGTGACAGACAGTCGTTCAACGCTTCAAAGCCGTGGAGGTCCTCTACACATAAAGAGTCGCAAATACCTGATCCGTGATCCTCCTTCTTCAGTCGTTGTCGACATATGCAAGCCTCAAGCCTTGCCTGATTAAGACATGCACGCATGCATGTGGCACAGTCCCGTCACGTTGATCCTTTCAATACAGGTACGACCTGGGCGACAACATGACGAGAGACAAAGCTTGCCATGAACATACTTTCCCCCGAATCGGGCCACTCACAACGCGCGTCGAAAGCAAGCCGCAGTATCTTCTTCTCCATGGCCCCGCCCATAGGCGACGACACGATGAAAAAGAGTAGACATCCAGCAGCGATAGTGCAAGGCCGCGGACATCTGAAAAGTTTCCAAAAAAATGGTAGCCCGCCAGCTTGAACCAAATAAAGTAGGTCAGATGCTGGGGTTAGAGAACACAGGAAAGCCGTAGCTCACTGGTTCTGTTTCGTTTCCTCCTGTTTACTCGACAGCACAGTTGCAAAGTGCTTCGATACCATCTCCGTCGTTCATGTGGCACTTGGATGCTGTTTCCCTCGCCAAAGCATTATGGGGTAGGTATGCTTGGCTTCGCACGGCATCGCAAGTCCGGTCGGTTGTGTCGCGAGACAATGGCCGTTACGACCTGTCTCCAATGTTGGCGTATAGTGATGATGATGATGTATGCTTCGCTGATGATGGTGTAGTCCGGCACTGGCATGCTGAGATAGCTCAGGTTTTGAGACCCGACTTCTGGTCTTCCCTTGTCTAGGCAATAGCTTCGACTTCGCGCCGCATCGCACAGTCCGGTCCGTGAATCCCGAGACAATGGCACCAAAGCCTGTCTCCGATTTGTTGTGAAGGATAATAAGTGGATTTTCTGTTACCCGAGACAATGGCACCAAGACCTGTCTCCCATGTTCTGTAAAGTAAGGTAAATCGACTTCCTTCTGGTTGGTCGTTGTCGTGTCCAGGAGAGCTATTTGACTTTCTCTCCAGTGAGTCACCGTGGGTCGCTATCGCCAAGAGATGCGAAATTGTCCGGCAGAGGCGAAGTGTCTGTAGTTGGTCTTCTCCTCGTCGACAAAGTCGCGGGACAGTAGGAAGTCCCGTCGAGCGCTTCAGTAGGTGTCGTCGCCCTTGAAATCGTCCCAGGTCTCAACATTGCAGCCGTAAAGGACTCCCTCGAAGTAGGGCCGGTCAGTCTGCACGCGAACGAGCATGTCGACCTGGTCCATGACCCAGTCGGCGAGATCCTTCTCCTCGCGGGTCGAGAGATATTTGTCATGCTCAGGGTCATAAGCCATGTTCGGCTCGCAGAGGCTGTAGATGGCGTTTAGTACTGACAAGCGCCAGTAAGCTCGCTTGTAGGACCATTTAATGTAGGCCTTCATGCGCTTGTAGCCCTCTGAGGTGAAGCTGGACCGGTGGCTTTTCATATTGCCGTTGAGATAGACGAGCCTGTCCATGCGGGCGATGAGTGGATCGACCAGGCGAGTCTTGATTGCCTGACTGGCTTGCCGGCGTTCGGTTGCGGTAGACATCTTGCTGGTAATTTCTTGAGGAGGCTGGCGTTTTGGTGGGCAGGAAGTCGATTTGAGCGGTCTGGTACTTTTAATGTGTTGTGAGAGTGTGTGTAGCAGTATAATAGATTGTGGTGTTGTGTTTGAGGTGTGAGCTTTGGTAACTTGTGAAGTTGCTTCAAATTGTGTGTGGATGTGGATTGTAGGAGAGAAGGAGAAGGTGGGAAAATTCGCTCCTTATGTACCAGTTATTCACAGCGAGGCGGCGCAGCAGCTCCCGAAATGGACTCAGTCCTCACCGACGGATTAGCACAATGGGGATTGGGTGAAGCTTGGGTAATGCTCAGAGAGCCAATGGCTTGAGGATATTGTGAGCTTCTCTTACAGCTAAGCTCTGGAGCAAGTCAGCTTCTACTCTGTTGATTGAGTCGTCTCGGATGAGGACGCTGGAAGCTTCTACAGCAGAGTCCTCGTCTGAACCGGAAGGCTGGGTAGGAAGGTAGCAATTCAACGCCAAGATCGTGTGTGGGTAGAGAGTGCCCGTCAACGTCAGGGTACACGACATCGACGGGCCTTTCGAGGATGCGTTTGATATTTTTCATTCAGTCTTGGCCTTAGGATGTTTCTGTTGGCAAGCGCACTGATGAGGCAGGTGAAAAGGATTGGCCGCCATGTTGAGAAGGGACGTCTAGCCTCGCCGTCTGCGGTATGTCTCTTGTCAATGCTGTGGTGTTCTCAGTGTCTCGCGAGGCAGAGACGAAGCCGGCAGATTTGATGGAAACAATGTCCGTGTCAGTCGGTGCATGTTTGTTTTCTCTTGTGGACGCGTCGTGCCTTCGTCAGACGCGAACAGATGTCCAGGTCACGTGTAATGGCTGACTCAGCCCTCGGCTTGGCGGCGAGAAGTCATCGCCGGTGTCTCCATCCTTCTTGCATCGACATCACGCCTCATGGACTTGTACCGTACGAGAGCATTCCGAGACATGACTCTTCAGTTCTTACTGGTCATGACACATCCATCGGTCTGCATTCCGCACGGATAGCCACACTATCAGGTTCCGAGCTTTAGCGTCAGACCTTCCACGCAGGTCCGAGTCTGTCTCATAGACATGTAAGCCCTATACCAGCCCCGAAGTTCCTCTCAAAATGCGTTAGAGTCGCACTTGGCATATACAGGTTTGTTACAAAAGCCTCGCGAATGCTCCTCCTATTGTGCATCATCACTGCGGACTCACATCAAGTCTGACGACGACAACACGATCTCCACAACAATATACCAACTTACCCAGACCATGACATTCAAGACACCATCTCCAGACGACCTAGCAACAGCATGGACCGTCGGCTGGTCTCAAGACGACCCTGAGCCATGGGTGGCACTATATCTCCCAACTGGATCTTATACCGACCATGCATTCAGCCTGAAAAGAACCGGCCACAAGTCTCTAACGAAGCACCACAATACCTGGCGAGAAGTAAATCCAGACTTTATCATGAAAGTAGTCGAGCGATGGCAACAGCCACCTTCTTCCGGTCCTGAAGCCGACAAAGTCAGATACAGCATTCGATTCGAAGGAACAGGTACGAATGTTGGAGACCTGCCAAGTAAGAAAGGCACTGGGAAGAGGTTTGTGATGGCAGGAAGGGTCGATTTCGATATGGTCCGCCAGCGAGACGCCGAAACAGGAGAAGAAAAATGGTTGATCGCAAGCCTCAACGAATGGTACAACCCAGACTTTGGCAGCGTCGACAAAGACTCCTTCAGAATCATCCCAGAGGGCAACTAAGCTAAGGCAACACACAACACTCTCGCCTTGACTTCAAGAAGGAACACTATCCAACCCCCTCTTCCCACTCCCCGGCCTCCTCTTCAAACTCCCCTCATCCTCCCCCTTTTCAATCCTCCCAATCAACTCCCCCATATCAAAATCCACCCCCAAAGGATTAACCATATAAGCCTCAGAAGTCATATACTCCCCCGCCTCCTCCACCGTCTCAAAATTCTCCACCTGCGTCTCAATCACATTCCCATCCGGATCTTTGTAATACACGCTTGTGGTAGGTCCATGATTAATACACCAAAACGGCTCGATGCCGTTTTCTTTTCGTTGCAAATAACTCATACATAAATCTGTTAGGCTCGCATATGTGAATGCGATATGCTCTAGCCCGCAACTCTCGACATTCTTGGGACCTATGCCTTCTATGTTGACGATTCCTATGCGGTGGTGTTCGGAGTCGTAGGAGAGGAGGTCCATGAAGTCGTTGGAGAAGGTGATGGTGGCGGAGAGGAAAGTTTGGTAAAATGTGGAAAGGCGTTTGTAGTTGTTTGTTCGGAGGACGATGTGGGCTAGTTTGGTTGGTTTTGTGACGGTTTTGCCGGGGTTGGAGAAGGTTGGGGGGGAAGACATGATGAGGGTTGGTGTTTAAAGGATGCTTTCGTGGATGGTTGATTGTTGATTGGTACTACAGGGAATGGTTTGTGAGTTCTTTATATCGTGATGAGACATAATGTGTATCTCATTGTTGATTGATCATCGGGCCCGAATAGCTCTATGATTTCGGTGCCTCGAAAGGTTGGAAGAATGGAGAGCAACACAGTCAAACGGCTTCAGACTGAGCGGAACGGACGCCGTCTCTCCTCCTGTAGGATTCGGGATCAATACAGGTAGGGTATACGCAATGAGTTTACGGACATGCGTCCGCACGCGATCCAATTGGCTCTTGGAGGAAGACTCCGGCCGTAAACGGCAGCTGCTTGGAGCTTTGTCATCTCCAAGCAAGTTCGGACGAAGAGGATCGACACTTCGTTCGAAGGAAAAGAAGAGCGACATGCCAATCCCTATGTATCTGCTCATTATTCGTTTCAAATGAAGGGAGGTCCTGAGACTCATAAGTTTCGCGCCCGAATTCGAAGACATCTTAATCAGCTTACGGGATAGCAGACATCATGCCTGTCACGGTAGGTAGATATATCAACCTAGGGTTGGCTCGGAGTCGGCTCTGTCCGTTATAGACGGCACCGACTCTTCACCATCTAAGTTACCAGCTCGATTGTGTTAAAAGACGACACCATTCATCCTAGATAACTTTGTAAGCTCCTGAACTCGTACCAACACACCAGGATCCCACAAAAATGTCTTCCTTCGGCCTCGCAACGATCCGTCGCGATCATGTTCAAGACTCTGAGGTCGCGATGGTTATTGGCGAATGCCTGTATCCTCTGCACTCCCTATCACCCTCTCTGGAAAGCCAAAGAAGCCTGGCAAACATCCTTGACCGATGGCCAGAAAATCTCCCAATCCTCCAATCCCTCGCCAAATCAATCATTGAATCTAGCTCTCACGCAGACGCCAAAATACCTTTCAAGGACGCGGAATTCGAAACACCCATTCAATACCCCCGAAAACTCCTCGCAGTAGGAGTAAACTACACCTCCCATCTCGAAGAACACGGCCTTCCACCCGAAAAATGGGAGACCCTCCCCTTCTTCTCCATCCCACCCACAACCTCTCTCGTCGGTCCCGGCAAAACAGTCCGCAAACCAGCCAACACATCCCAATTCGACTGGGAATGCGAATTAACCGTAATCCTCGGCAAATCCCTCTCCAACGCCACCATCTCCGAAGCTAGCGACGCCATAGCAGGCTATACAATCGGTCTCGATCTCAGCTGTCGCGATCTAATGAGTCAAGGTCCAATGATGGATATTATGCGTGGGAAAGGGCAGGCGACGATGAAGCCCTGTGGACCGGTGTTTTGGCCGAAGGAGAGTATTGTGGGAGGGATGGAGAGTAGGGAGGTGAAGCTTTGGGTTAATGGGGAGTTGATGATTGATGGGAATACAGATGAGATGTTGTGGAAACCGGAAGAGGCGTTGGCGGAGATGAGTAAATTGGTGCCGCTTGAGCCGGGGGATATGGTGATGACGGGGACGCCTGGTGGGACGGCGAAGTCGCATGGTGGGAGGTGGTTGCAAGGTGGGGATCGGATTAGGGCGCAGATTGGGGGGTTGGGAGAGCTGGAGGTGGAGGTCTGTTAGATGTCAACTTGGTAACCTCATCAATTTATTTGTTGCTGCAAGTTTCGCGAAGAGCAACTCCTTTCTGTGATCACAACATCCTAACCTCTCTCATCCTCCTTAGCCCCGAATCAATCTGATCTACATACCCTCCCTCTCCAGTGAAGTCCCACCAAGCATCACACGTCTCCGCTACAACACCCGGGATCTCTCCTCTCTTTCTCACTTCGTCGGGCTTCTGCATGACATTCACATACAACCCTTGTCCAACATGCCAAGCAATATGACAATGAAACGGCCAGACACCCGGATTATCGCTCGTCAATTGAGCAACCAGATATCCATTCGGCTTCAGACTCGCCGTATCGCGGCGCTGGGGGTTCGTGGGACGAACGGCCGAGCTGCCGTCGTATTGGCCGACGCCGGAATCCACGATTTGCATGTTCTGGCCGTGGATGTGCATTGGATGGGCGAAGGGAACGGTGTTTTGGAAGATGATGCGTACAGTCTCGTTTGAGCCAAAGTTGTAGACATTCCATTGCGGATCATCGGGGTAGCTTGTGTTGCCATTGTATGTCAAATTGAGGATTGGGTAGTTGTAGTTTGCACGGAAAGTTTGGCCGTTCATGAGGTAGTGCGTGTGACCTGTCTCGTTGACCGCTTGTGAGATAGTGATGATGACAGTCGTGTCGGGTGCCTTCAATGTCAGAGGGTAGTAAGGCTCGGTCGTAGTGAGCGAAGTGTCCCCACAATTGATGAGCGTTGGAGCGATGAAGTCCGGCTGAGGTAGGGAAAGCGGCTTGCTACTGGTGTTGATGCCATCATAATAGACAGCAGCCAAAGCAAAAGGTTGCACAGAGAGAGCGCACAGGGTCGGCTGGCGAGCTCGAAGCCAGTACGCACCTGGCAGCTGGTTAGCTGTCACAAGAACGTCTGTCCTCTGACCCACGAATAGGGTGATGTAGTTGACAGTGTAAGGTTTGATGGCCACGAAGTCGTTGGCAACCACCGTCATCTTGTGACTGTCCAGACTGATCACCATGTAACCGGCCGCAGAGGTATTGATGAATCGGAGCAAGTGCGTCTTGCCTCTTGTGAAGCTGAACTTTGCCAGTCCCGCCTGAGTGCTGCAATTTGAGCCTGCTGGCACGCCAGAACAATCGGTCGACATCTTGCCCTGGATCAGCGTGTTCGTAGATGTCACCAGAGCGGCCACAGCCGGGTTGTTACTCATCGACTGCTGAACGAGGGTGTAGTAGTCAGAGTGATAGGCATCGCTAACAATCACGGGGCCCAAATCTTTATAGTCTTTAGTCGGGTAGTTGTCTGTAGGTCCATGGATGATCATGGGTCCCAGAATGCCACCAGCGTACTGAGCTGAGTAATGACTGTGCCTGCCAAAGGGTCAGTAATTGCAGAATGTGAAGCACCATGATGGCCTACCACCAGCTTGTCCCATAAATATCCGCCTTGAACTTATACACGAAGGTCTCTCCCGGTGCGATAGGACACATCTGCACCGAAGGCACACCATCATACCACGGCGTCTCCTTTTGTAGAAGACCATGCCAATGAAGAGCTGTCCCCTCTTCTGGAGCAGTGATAGAATTCTTCACCGTAACCTGGATCATGTCTCCCCAATTCGCTTCAATCAATGGGCCGGGAAACTGTCCGTTTACCAAGATCATCGGCACAGGAAAGCCATCTGGAGCTAGTGTTTGCCTGGCTACCTCGAAATTGTAATATCTCGTCACACCGGTCGTTGGCATCTCTTCGTAGACATTCGTGCCAGCTGCAGTCAAGTTGCCCCATGGTATGCCTTGCGAGCCGCCGAGGAATGGAGGCAAGATGGGTGTTGGGAGGAGTCCAAGTGGGCTGTTGCCATTCTGAAGAAGTCCAGGGAGGATTGAGAGCAGGACTCCAGTAGATGAGAGCAGATTGTTGATGAAGGTGACATTGCCTAGCCCGTCCAGAGTCGGTATCAGTCCGGACATCGTGAATGATCCTGTGCAGTGGAAGCAAAGATGAAACCAGCATTAACGGGGGAGCATCTTACAATTCTTGCCATTTTGGATGCATCTCGTATGCTGCTCGTTTGCGAGTAGCCAACGCCGACTCTGCAATGAGGCTCGCCAATGTCGATCATCTAGAAGGCACCGCATTCGGTAGCGCCTTGCTGCATGTCTTCGGTTTTGGCATGTTTTCACGCGCCAGGCCGCCAATGGCGTAGATGTTGCCCAGCTCATCCAGGAAATCGCATCGCCGTTGCCATGCAAAGTGGTTCGGACCGGGACCTGCCATGGGTCTTGACAATAGTGCCGAATGGTCTTCGGTGCATGATTTGCTGCGCGCCTTGAGCTTGTTGCTTGTTGATGTCGTGATGAAGTGAATGGTGGGTTCGTGGAAGTTCTCAAAGGTGGCTGCCGATCTCAAGTGGGGCCAAACGACTGCACTTCTTCTAGGACATCCTCGGCTTCTCACTCGTCCGTTCGTTGTTCAGTGTTCTCGCTAGACAAGGTGTCTCGTGTGCCATCTTTCTTGATACTGAGCAAGTGGAGGCGGTGCTGCATGCGAAGACTCAATGTTGTTTACTGTCCAGTATGGAAGGAGAGTGTTGTCGTCGTGGAGGCGGCAGGAGCAGCAGCTTTGTAACCTACGCATGAGCAAGAATGAGAAAGAAAGGAAACCGCAAATAACGCTTTTCATTAAGCATTATATTATCCAATGCCCCATGACGGTCTCTTTTTAGCATACTTCAATGCAAGCTCTTAACAGGAATCCAACGAGTCGCACGGATTCTTCAGCGCCTCAGGCTTGATGAGCCTGAACAGATCATACTGCGCACAGAATTCTCTCGACTTAAAGAACAGTCCATCCACACTCCCAACTCTGAAGTTGAAGTAGAACTCATCCGGGTTCTGATCATTCGCTCCCTCCTGCAGTCCTTGAGCGCCTGGATTGGAGTATCGGTAAATGATGTCGAGGAAGCGGCCAGTATCTTTGTCCAAAAAGACGTCGAAGACTGTGTCCGACTGAGCGTTGGGGATTTGCGAACGGCAGGGCACTCTCCAGTAGTTCTCGCGTCTCGGAGAGAGATTGGTACCTTCGCACCTGATGTCCTCGGGGTTGGAGGCGTTGTTATTGTTGGCGTCGTCCCAAGAGAAGACAGTCAGGCGGTTATGGTCGGGCGCGAGGGTGGCGTTGAAGTAGAGACAGCCCTGGACAGCGCCTGCCAGGAGTGCCGTGAAGGCGAAAAGTGTCGTAGATAAGTGCATTGTTGGATCTTGATTCGTATGCAATTGGTTGGATGAAATGCGAACTGGTCCTGAGAGTTGGACGTTGTTATCAAGTTCAGATGTGGTTGTTCTGTGCTGGAAGTATGTATGGATTGTGGTTGAGCGGAGTTGTGAGCATGAGCCTCATTAAATGACGCGCCAGACAAGGTCAGACTCTTACATATCCTTGTTGCCATACCGTGTTCTCCGGACAGGGAGCGGACAGGGAGATAATGCCAAGACCATTGCTTTGTGCCATTGCTTTGGAGTCTGTGCAAAGGTAGATTCTCCGGCGAACTTGGCCCGTGAATGACACGTGCTAGACGTATACCTTATTTTGGTAGGAAGCTTCTGGAGGCTGGAACTACAGTTGCGCACACATCTTGGACCAGAGCTCCAACACGGTCGGCAATTGCAAGATCGGCTGACCTCATCGGAAGTGATAGTCTTGGTGCGACAAGCCTTGCTTCAGCCTTGCTCTTTTGTTTCAAGCAGCCAACATGATCGTAGCTGGAGTTCTTGAATTGTGGAGATATCACAGTTCGGAGATTGATGAGGGAAACATCGCATAGAAAGAGGCCTCGTGCAATAGACATACTGAATCGATGTGAGACGCACCTATTTCCCAGAGGTTCCACTTGAGCCCATCATGCGTCGGAGCATCAGTACCTCGTGCTTCGTCACGAACACTCCGTTGCCCATCGGTCCGCCTCCAGATCCAGAGTTGGCAGTATCCTCCATTCCGGAGTCCATAGCACTGATAAGCTCAGCGACTTTGCCGCCCTCCCACTGACCAGCATCGTTGGTCCAAAAGACGCGTCGTATGCCAACCTGATGCATGAAGGCTATGCAGCGGTAGCATGGGCGAGAAGCATGAATCTTGTCTTTATCGAAAGAGCTGTCATGAGAAGTGGTACTTGTAAAAGATGTTGACGAACGCGGCGAAGGCTCACGGTTGAGAAGTTCATCGTGAAGTGAGCCAGTCGCTGAGTCGGAGCTGCTGGTAGAGAGAGATGTCAGAGAGGATGTGCTCGATGAGAGAGAGCCTTCCAGAGCTTCGGCAAGGGTTGTGACAGGATCAAGCTCCGGTGAGGTCGGGATTGTCTCTGGGGTCAGCGGTGGCTTGGACTTTGGTTTTCTTGCTGCAGTGCCCGTACAACCTATACGCGTGACGTAAAGGTCCGCACCGCGTAGTCTGGGGTGCTTCTTGCGCTCAGCAAGGCTAGCAGATCGCTCTCCATTGCGCCCCGTTGGGAGTAAGATTGGCTGTGCATCGGCAGTATTACTGCTTGGCATCGGGAGACGGTGTCCTCATCTCTCCAGCCTGGGATAGGTCAGACTGGCGGCAGACCTTTTTGTAGTCCTGCTTTCGCTTGGTATTGCGATGAGAAGGCATCGAATCAGTAACCATTTTCATCGTAGGCGTCGTTACATCGTCATCATGGCTCGTAGCATCATATCCTCGTATCACGTTGCGGTCGCCTGCAGAGGGAGAGCTCTTGGGGAGCTTAGACGCAGATGGCTGTTCGTGTGGGTGTCCATGTGTCTCTCCGTACCGGTCGTACTGATGATACTGATACCCGTTCTTCCCATTCTTGTTCTCTTTCCGGTGTTTCTGATTCTGATGATGATGTTTCTCCATACTGGGCTCCTCGTGAAAGGCCATACTCAGCTGCTTCGACGCCTGCGCGGCCTTGTTGTCGTTGTCGTACTGCTTGTCCTCCTTGTTGTTGTATGACTCCAAGCTGACCTGGTTGAGATGCGGAAGCTTCAAAACCGCACTCTTGAACCTGCCACTGGGCGGTGCCGGCGCTCTGCTGACAGACGGTCTCGACGTAGGACATGAGGACGGCGCGACGTAGTCGCGCTTTTCGTTTATCCGCACACGGTAGTTTGAAGCACGATTTTTCGCGGGAGAAGGTCGTGGAGGAAAGGGTGGAAGAGGCCGAGAGGGCAGAGTAGACGGCCATCATCTCCGAGTGCATCGACAGAGGCTGGTTGACCGAGTGTCCGCCGCCAGAGTTGGGGCTCTCGAATGGGACGAAGGTGGCATTGCTCTTCTGCTGCCGCTGCTGATCCGGATGCTGCGGTAACTGTATCTTGCCCTTCTTCTTACTCTTCAGCTTTTTCTTCAGCTCGGTCAATGCTTCGCCATCGTAGGCACCGTTCGCGATGCGGCCATTCTTGAGCGCGCCGCCGTTGAAGCTTGGGCTGTGAAATGTACGTTTAGCTCCACATCTCAGGCTCATCTATATGGTCTCACCGATAGTCATTGTGGCCTACACCAATCACCTTACCGCCGCGAACGACGATGGCTCCATGGCGGTAGTGCAGAGGCGACTTCTCAGCCTGCTCGATGCAGAGCGACAGGTAGTTGTCCGTCTTCATTTTGAGTGTTAGTTTGGGTGGGTGGATGTGAATTTGTGTGTTGATAGCGTACGTGGTAGTACTTGGTGAGCTGTTTGTTAGCTGTGAGCTTTTAGGTTGCTTCGAGTCAGTTGTGGTAGTCTCGGTGTTGGACTGGGAGAAGAAGTCATCGCCATAGCGGCATGTGAAGGTAAAGCCATCATGGGTTCCAACCTCAGGCAGACTTTTCTTGGCAGGAACCAATGACTGACTTCAGCTTCGGCTTTCTATCCTCACCTTCTACGTCCATCAACCTCAACATTGGTACTGTTCCTACAAGCTGAATGCATTTGCTTACCAGAGAAGTTTCCTCTCCTATGCTACGTCCAGTCCTTACTCATCTGGGTGCCCAGCCTCAGCATGGATGAAGCCGCCGTAGTAATGATTCCACGGCATGCCACCTCTAGCAACCCGATCGAACACGCGTAGAAGCTGCCCTCATGCGCTACCTCCAACGTGACCGATCTTCACTGCGAGATACGGAATCAGGAGCATGCTCTGCAGGAACACTCCGCTTCACGGCTCTGGCAATGCGGAGGATTGTGGAGATACTGGAAATCGGCATGATGTGTGCCGAAGCCGGCAGAGACCGACTTCATCTCAATAAATAGGCAGTATGACTTGGAAGCTCAATTTTGAGACCTATCAGGCAAGATGGGGTTCGGTAAGTTTCATTTTCTGGCGCCCCTGTGCGCTCTCGTGCAAGGTGTCTATTCTCATCAGACTTGCGACCAGCTCGGAAAAAGCCTCAATATACCTAACACGACAGTCATTCTAACCGAGCAGCATATCAATGGAACTTCATTCCCTCTGATCGATCAAGTCGAATCGTGCGGCGGCCCAGAAGCGCTCGCCAACATCACTGCAAACCTATGCAGAATTGTGGTCAATGTGACAACATCCAGCACGTCCAGCGTCCAGCTTGAAGCATGGCTACCGGACAACTGGAACAACCGATCACTAGCAACCGGAGGTGGCGGAATCGGAGGATGTATTGATTATGAGACGATGCAGAATGGTGCATATCTAAGCTTTGCAGCTCTCGGCACGAACGGTGGTCACAACGGCAGCGAAGGCTTTGACTTCTTCATGAATCAGCCAGAAGTACTCAACGATTTTGGATACAGATCGATACACGTCGAAGCCGAAGTCGGCAAACAAATCATCCAACAATACTACAACCAACAACCACACAAGAACTACTATTGGGGCTGCAGCACCGGCGGCCGGCAGGGTTTCCAATCCGCACACCTCTACCCAAACGACTTCGACGGTATTCTCGTCGGCAGTCCCGGCGTCGACTGGCTGCACGTCGTCTCCTCAAAAGGTATAATGGCCCGTCGCATCGGCTGGCCAGATATCACCTCACCCTCCTACGTCCGCCAAGAACAATGGACCGCCATCGTAGCCTACCAAATCGCGCTCTTCGACCCCCTCGATGGCGTCAAAGATGGAATAATAGACGACCCGACCATGTTTCGCTTCGGCCCCGAATCGCTAGCCTGTGGGACAGGCATCTTCAATTCATCTGTCTGCCTCACAGCCCCTCAAATCGAAAGCGTCCGCGCCGCATATCAACCTATAACCGACTCGCGCGGAAATTTCGTCTACCCTTCCTTCGAATTGGGATCTGACACAAGCGTTTTCAGTGATAACATAAATTCCACCACCGGCCAACCAGAACTTTCCTACACAACCCTGATCGACTACTTCCGCGGCGCAATCTACAATTCCTCCACCTGGACACCCCTAAATTTCACCACGCACAACATGGATTTCGCCGTCGCCACGAACCCCGGGCAAATCAACACTAACTCTTTCGACTTATCCGCCTTCCATGCGAGAGGTGGGAAACTCCTTGCATACCACGGCCGAAACGATCAAACCGTCACTTCCGCCCTCTCGTCGCGACAATTCACCGGTGTGCAAGCGACACTGAACCTCACCCTCTCTGAAATGCAGGAATGGTACCGCCTTTTCTACATACCTGGTATGCACCATTGTTCGGGAGGGCCAGGGGCTTGGGATGTCGGACAGAGTTGGCCATTAGATCCACGGAGGACGAATGCGGATCACATCGCGTTGCTTGCTCTGGTGAATTGGGTGGAGAATGGGACTGCTCCAGCGAGTTTGGTAGGAACGAAGTATGCAAGGGACGTTGGAGGTGTGAATGGGACTGTACAGGCGGAGAGGAGATATTGTCCGTATCCGATGAAGAGTGTACTGAAGGAGAGAGGGGCGGATTGGAAGGTTGTGGGGAGTTGGGAGTGTGTGTGGACGTAAGAAGACACTTGATGGGCCATGGGCTATGTATGGCGGAAGTCTACGCGTATACAGGCATAATTATTACGACCATTGACATATACAGCATAGGCAGAAATCATACATCATCCAGATCCATCCTCATCTCAAGTGTATGTATCTAGGCCCTTTTCACATGGTAACTATACCCTTTAGGCCTCTGCTGATGCTGATGTCTCCCCTTCGCTCCCTTCTGCTCCTTCTCATGCTTGTGACCCTTCTTGCCATCTTTACCATGACCCTTCTCCCCCTTGTGACCTTCATGTTCATGTTCGTGCTCATGTTCATGACCATGCTCACCCGCTTTCGGATGACCCTTCTCACCACCGTGAGATTCAGGATGATGATATGGCACAGCGACAGGAACATAAGTCTCAGGCGCTGGCGAAGGGTCATAGCCCCATGGTTGGGTCGAAGTTGATGTAGTGCTGGAGTGGCTCTTAGTGCAAGAAGTCGAAGAGGACTTGGTGATCGTCGACAAGGTGGTCGAATGTCCATAGCCAGGGGCATTAGCGGACTTGTAAGGATCGAGGGTCGTGCTTGGCTTGTAGGCAGGAGCGGACGGGTATTTGTGGGGATCGACAAAAGTCGAAGAAGTGGTAGTGGACTTGTAAGCCGGAACGGATCCAGACTTGTATGGATCCAGAGTCACCGATGTCGTGGTGGGCTTCTGGTTGTAGGGATCAACCACAGGAGTCGAAGAAGTCTTTGACTTGGTACAGCTAGTAGAGCTGGAGCCTCCATATGGGTCAGTCCATGTGTGAGAGTACGAAGCGCTGATGGAAGGCGTAGTGCTCGCAGTTGGGAAAGAGAAAGTACCGGAGTAAGACGAGGACATGGAAGGGTTTGAGCCGTGAGGCCAGGTGGATGAGGCGGTGTAGGAGGTTGGCCAAGTTGAAGCATCGGTGGTGGTAGAAGTTGTGGAGAACGAGCCTGTGTAAGATGAAAGGGTGTTGCTGCCTGATGGAGAACCTGGCAATCCATTGCCTGGCCAGCTTGTGCTGGTGGCAGAGCTTGTCGATGGAGTCGTCGTGGGCCCACTTCCCGGTAAACCTTTGCCAATGCCTTGGTCGGTCGTGGTTGTAGTGGAGCTGGTGGGCGACGATCCAAATGGTGGCCTTCCACCATCAGTTGGTGCGGTGTAAGTGCCGGTCCAGGTCGATGTTGAAGGTGTAGCCGTAGGGCTATCGGCGTCCGGCTCAGCAGTAGATGTTGTACTGCCGCCTTCAGAGCCGCCATTGGATGGGATTCTGCGAGCACAGGTGGCTCCCTCGACAGTGGAGTTGCCAGTGATGGAGCTCAACAATGAACAGGCGCCATCTTGAATCGAGATACCAACACACTGGTTAAGAGCATTGCACTTGGCCATGCAGTCTTGATCTTGGCCTGGAGCATCGTCACGCTTGCCGAAGTGGTAGTGAAGACCTCGCTTGGAGCTTTGTGAGATGACATCTCCGGTGTAAGCAGTGTCGCACTCGACGGCATACTGAGCACCACTTGGGTCGATGTAGAGCTCGTCAGAGTAGTCGGGGCAGACAGGTGGCAGGTCAGTCGAAGTGCTCTCTGGGTCCGAGGTCTGAGTAGCATCCGAATCGGCTGGCCAAGAGGATGTAGTAGGTGCGTCAGTTGGCTCCCCAGAGTACGTATCGGTAGTGGTATCAGCAGGGACGTCAGTTGGAACATCGGTGGATGTCTCAGTAGCTGTCTCGGTAGGCCAACTGCTAGTGGAGCTGGTAGTTGAGGTTGACACGTCCGAGCAGCTGGAGGTATCAGTGTCCAGGTCGGCGCCGGTCGATTGGGCGACAAGAATGTTTTTCATCCAAGTGCCGTAGTCCTTAGTGCACATGACATTGTTCTTCTCAAAGGTGGCCTCCCAAAGCATGATACCTCCAAAGGCTGGCTCGGCAAAGAAGCGCTGGACAAGCGGCTGAACCTCATCTGGCGCCATGTAGTAGCTAGCAGCCGTAGCCGCTCCGGTGTCAGCAGCCAGACCAAGATACATCTTTACGTCGGGATTCAATGAGCGCTGAGCCACCCATTGGTCGTATGAGATGTCGTCGGTTCCGTCTCCCTTCATGTAATCGAGCCCTGCGCGTGCAGAGCATTCTGGAGTGTTGTAGAACTGAATCCACAGGAAATCAAACCAGGCTTGGCTGACAACGTCGGTATAGTGAGGGTCAGGAAGAGCGCACTGTGGGGCACCTGAGATGAACATGTCTGTTTGGGATTGTGGGAACAGATCGTTCTTCAAGTGATTGATCATCGCAACATAGCCACTGCTCTGATAATTTGGCGTGTCTGCTGGCGCAGGGTCCATGAAGCTCTCAATGTCGAAGTCGAACCCATCGACGGCCGCATCACCCCAAGGGCGAGGGCCATCGTAATCATCTTGCTTGGGACCAAATGCGTTCCAGAGAAAATCGCCAAATTGGATTCCGGCCTCGTCGTTCTCGAGGTAGTAGTTGGTAGGATAAGCACCACCAATGGAAAGGAAGATCTTCTTGCGATAAGTCTGCTGGCACTCAATCACATCCGGTCCAATGTTTGGGCAGGTCTTCAAGAGCTTCGAGTCGCTGCCATTTGAGGTTGGGTAGACATCTCCCCAGCAAGCGTTGCCGAAGTTGTCGCCAGGATATTCGTCGCCGGTCTGGCCAGGGAATTGGTTGACGAAGCCGACATTGATGATATCGATGGCATCGCTCTTGCATGTTTCGACGAGTCTGGCTTGGCCTGCGCCTTGTCCCCAGTAGGTAACAACGTTGGTTTTGGAGGTAGGGTCAAGAGCGGAGGCAGATCCAATTACGCCCAATGCGAGGGCAACGGAAGAGGTGGTAGAACGCATAGTAAGACTAGAGTAAGTAGGTATTCTTGAAACGAATGGACGCTACAAGCCAAATGGCCTGAAGCAGTAACGAATCTGAGTGACACAAAGGTCGAACGAATGGACGCAGAACAATGTCTGCAAAAGCACTACACAAGCCTCAGAGCTTCGAAAAGGTCGTGTTGTCGAAATAGTGAGAGAAATAGCACCATATACTTAGCTGTCGCGATTCAGCTGGCTCAGATCCTACAAAGCCATAATAGACAATACAGGCGATTCATCTCCACCAGGCCAGGAGTCATGCTGGAGTTGTCGCTTCGACGATTTGCACGTGTCCGTAGTGGCCGTTATAACGGTGGGCCAGAAGACGAGGCGTCGTTGAAGTCGGCTAGAAGAAAGTCGGCTATCTGAATGGGTTAGACTGGCCAGCCCTGTGGACATTTTGAGAGGCCCGGAAAACCGTTAAGTACCCCTAGATCCCTACCTGGGAAGGAGCAGAGAGCGGCGTGACCGAGTTGACGAGCGTTAGAGTTGCCTGTGGCGTTCATGACAACTTGTAGAATTGTGCCACGGCGGCTCGACTTGCTTTCATCTGTTCGCGCTTTCTGCCAGATGGCTCAATTTGGAAGTCACGTCTTGCTTCTGAGTTTTGTATCAGGTCATCATCTCGAGAAGCATGTTGTCAGCAAATGCAGCGAGAAGACGGCCAACTCTTCGCGTCGCGTTCTCTCTCTGTTTTATGCGAGAAGGATCTGAGTTGATTCCGAGGACCCGGAAAGGGGCATCTTGGCCCGGATGCTTCTCGGAGCTTGGCACTCCTACAACGGCCATGCAGTGAGATTTTCTCTAGGCGTGAGGGTGAATGATTGACAGAGATGCGATGCCGATGTCGTTGATGTGTGGGTGTTGATGTTTCTGGTAGAACGGGAGTCGGCGGACCAAACAGTCTTTCTCCCACGTGCTCGGTTCCAGGTCGGTGACGTCGGGTGTTGCAAGGGTGTCGGATTGGCTTGGCATGGAAGGATGCGCTCGCATGACCATCTTCGTCCTCGCATACAGGAACCAAGAGAGCGTCACCTCGTCTTCCATACACAGCGTTATGCCATGTTCACAATTCCCGGAGTGTTCGGCAGCATAGTCAGCACAATGGCCGCCGGACCGCGTATGGTCCGTCCAGCCAAGCCACTGCGATAGCATCACCATTGCCGTGTTTCTCCTAAGAACTTGAATGTTGCTTCAACCGCGTACATTCAAGCTTTTGCAGCTCCCGGAGAGAGGTCAGAAGGAAGGAGACGAGCGGGATTGCGCGGACTTCGCCTTCTGGGAACAGACAGAGCGGCCATACCACGAGCAGCGTCAACTGCAACGCGCGCAAAAGATGCTTCTCGTCCACCAAGCCGGCAGCGTCAAAGTGGGCGAGGTCGTGCGATATACACTCACATATACTCCCAGCAGCGACCGGATACTGCCGACGCCATCGCATCTACATCTGAAAGTCAAGAATACCTCGGCCATTCCGTTACGCGCGGCATGGGTGCATGGCCCCTACACATTGCACGTGTCTGCCTATCCCAAGTCCTTCAACCCGCATCACAAAGTCGAGAACCCGAAGCATGATGGAACGCCGGAGTATGAGCCAATGGTCAAGGCCGGCGGGAGCTGGTCGACGAAGCTCTTGGTGCCAGACGATATACGCGAGACAGGCGCCGATTTGGGCAGGACAAGGAGTTATCAACAAGATGGCAGCAAAGAGAAGGGGACTGTAACGTGGATCATTGAGATCGCCTCGCAAATTCTGTTCTCAAACTCGGCTTCGGTAGGATTTGAAGTCTTGATTGGAAGAGACGAAAGGAGTCTGGAACTGGGATTCGCCGCAGTAGCTGGACACGGCCATGGTGGCCCTGCGCATATCAAAGAGACTCAGGGCGACACAATGCGAAGGGAGATGCGGAAGAGAGGGTACGTGCAGCACGAAGGTGTATATTCGAAAGCTGTGAGGCTAGTCGTCGAAGACACGGAGACTTTGTGGGACAAACCCCCGCTGCCAGGTTGGAATAAGGAGGAAGATAAGCAGGACAACAGTCGGAAACCCACAGACACGCAGAGACAGGAGCAGCAACAGCAGACTGAAGACAAGAGCGAAAGCAAGCCGCGTAAGAGGAGAAAGGTGCATCTTGTGATCTTAACACACGGCCTACACAGTAACCTCGGTGCCGATATGCTGTTTCTGAAAGAGAGCATCGACGCTACGGTGGCACAGGCGCGCGCAGATGCAAAAACACGGAAGCAGGAGATGCGGCGCAAAAAGCCGAAAACACCAGGGCAATCTTTCGCAGATCAAGTTAACGAACAACGCAATGGCGAAGAAGGCACCCCCGAAACTGCGACCGCACCTCTGACCGGCGGCCAAGACGATCTGGATAACTCGCCGGACGATGACGATGATGACGAAGAGGAGACGATCGTGCGAGGGTTCAATGGGAATGCAGTGCGAACTGAGAATGGCATCCAATATCTAGGCAAGCGGCTTGCTAAGTACATTCTGCGCTTCACCTACCCCGACCAGCCTTTCCTGCCAATCAAAAAGAACCTGACTCGCAAGTTGACGGACACCTTCTCGAGCGATGCGGACAAGGCGAAAAGAGATGGCAAAGCGTCCCATCATGGCAGTACCATCCACACTCCACAGGAGGCCAAAAGGGCAGAAGAGCTTCCATACAAGTTCACAAGCATCTCCTTCATCGGTCACAGCTTAGGTGGCTTGATTCAGACGTATGCGATTGCGTACATCCACAAGCACAGCCCGACATTCTTCCAGCAGATCAAACCTGTGAATTTCGTCGCCATGGCTTCTCCCATGCTTGGTCTGAGCAACGAAAATCCCATGTACGTCAAATTCGCTCTGGATTTCGGGCTCGTCGGTCGTACAGGACAGGATCTTGGACTGACCTGGCGACCTCCAACTCTGGCGAGCAAAGGCTGGAATGCCATGATGGGTCTTGGCAGCAGCAATCAGAAGGACAAGGATCCGAATAAGAGGCAGGAAGATCCTTCTGCGAAGCCTCTGCTAAGGATTCTGCCTACTGGACCTGCGCATCAGGTACTGAGGATGTTTCGCAATCGCACCGTCTATTCCAACGTCGTCAACGATGGCATTGTCCCGCTAAGAACCAGCTGTCTTCTGTTCCTGGACTGGAGAGGGCTTGGCAAGGTCGAGAAGGCTCGCCGTGAGAACGGACTGATTGGAACAGTAGCTGAATGGGGCTGGGCGGAGTTGACCGGAGCCAACGCATCATCAGTGAAGCCAAATGTCTTGGCTGAACAGCGAGTGGATAGCGACGACGAAGAAAATGAACACGTGAAGCATGGCCAGGGCGATGATGTGCCGCTGCCCGCTGAAGATGAGACCACCGAGGACAACAGGCGATCTACAAACCGCCTCAGCTATGAAGAGGAAGAAGACTCGCCTGAGACCAGCGTCAGCAGAGACTCCTCGGTGAGCAAGCAGCCTCCGCAGGAGAAGGGCATGATGGATACCTTCCTCGGCTGGTTCAGACCGGGCACGCCTCCAAAGCCAGCACAGACATCCAAGAAGACAGCAAAAGCCCTTCGCCGAGCTCAGACGGTCTACAACTCGGCTGAGCCAAGTACCGACGACTTGGCTGATGAAGAGGAGCGGACGACGACCAATCCTACGATGCGCCCTCATCTTCATACTACTCCTTCCTCGCGGTCACAGCGATCACAACATAAGCGTCCCGCAGCTACTCGTGGCGACAGCTTGACCAACGCTGAGGGCGGTGACCTCGTTGCTCCTCCAAAGACCTCCATCTTTGAGTCTGCTGGTGACATCCTTCACCCTCCTCTGCCTAGTAAGCAGTGGATCTGTGACCCTAGTACGCGATCACGCACGATCTTTCATGATCGGGTATACCATCCAGAAGACATTCCTCCACCTCCAACCAAGCGCAGTAATACTCGCTTAAATATCTCGTTCTCGCCTGACAATAAGAAGTCTGGTAGTTACTCTTCAAAGGATAGCCAGGCCTCAAGCAATGCGTCCGTCAAATCGCAGGATACCATCACCTCGAATGCTACAGTCACGACTAGCAATCCGGACACTGGAGGTATGAAGGTGGAGGAAAAGATCGCCCGTGCCTATCACCGAGATTTGAGCTGGCGTAAAGTCCTTGTCCGGCTCGAACCTGACGCACACAACAACATGATTGTGCGCCGCATGTTCGCCAATGCCTATGGCTGGCCGGTCGTCAAGCATCTCTGCGATACTCACTTCGCCGACACACACGCTGCTACGACCCGTGACGAAGACGAGCCCGCGCGCGAGAGAGCCAAGCCGATAGATGCTCCCATTGATCCGGACCATGGAGAAGAGGTCGCGGGTCAAACAAACCGCAAGGTCCCACCACGCACACAATCCGAGACGCGAGAAGCGAGAGATGAGCTCAAGAGTCTTAATGTGCCTCAAGGTGGTATCGATCGTCTTCAATCATCGCACTCTTCGAGTGGTAGTCTCAATAGGAAGGAGAGCGCTGTCTGGGATGACGCATATTTTGAAGGCTCTGACGACGAAGACAGTGATGCGGTTGATGAGCGAAACTTGGTCGCCAAGATTCTTAACCCGAATCTTCCAGCGCCCAAAAAGCCTCAGCAAGCATATCATCGTCCTCCGTCTTCGCACTCATCAGCGAGTAGTGCATCGCCTACCGTTCCGCGGAGTCCGACGTACACGGATGGTCACCGTGGACTGGCACCCATCAGTCCAACTAGTCCGCGTTTCCGAACTGCCAAGGAGGTCAAGGACTCCACTCCGAGCAAGAAGGCTGCGAAGAGTACCTTCGATAGCGGCGATATGGAGGGCAGTCCAGTCGTGGCAGGCAACCTAGTAGAAGAGCCGGAACCGATCGTAACGCCTGCGTCGCCAGGCAGCGTCAGTGCTGACGTCGGCCTGAGGAAGAGCGTAGAGGAGCAGGTTATTCCTGTGAAGAGCACGAAAGGCACGACTGCAAAGAAGGCTTCGGAGAGTGGACACGTAGATTGAGATGGCCGGAAGTCTGTGAGTGGATAGTGGTGATGAGCGACTGACGTTACATTGTAGGATCAGATTGATAGATTGTTACGCAAGATACCCCCGGCAATATCAGAAATGTTAACATACGAAGATACAAAGTCTCTATTTTCCCATCTTGCTCTAGCAGAGCAGAGGTGTGAGATTGTCGAAAATGCTTTCAGAGAAAGATCCGTAGTTCAGCGCACCCAGCACTTTGGGAGCTCCCTTTACCACTGCTACCATTCGCTGTACCAACAACTGCTTCACAAAACCCACACAATATGACTTGGCAGTGGCGATTCTCCCTCAAGATATCAAAAATCCCATATCCTCCTCTGTTGAAAAAAAAATCCAATCCAATCCGAAACATTCACCGCCCTCCCACCCACCTTACTCAAATAAAAAATGAACCACCTCACAATCCTCCTCTTCGCCACCGCCGCCCTCGCTGCGACTCTCGGCGACCCGACCAACATCGGCATGCCCAAAGGCGCCAAATCCTGCATGCGAGACATGTTTGGTTGCGGTCTTCATACCGATTGTTTGTGTAGCCACGAAGCGTTTTTGAATAGGTACGGGTGTTGTGTGGAGAAGAAGTGTGAGAGGGGGGATTGGGAAGGTATGTCAGGATTGAGACGAAGGGTGGGGATGATGGGTTGAGGCTAACGGTTTTTTATAGTGGCTAAGAATATTGGGAAGATGCTGTGTGAGGGGATTGGGGTTGAGCAGGTTGAGGTTGAGAGGGCGTGTTAGCCTCTTAGGTTGTGTGTGGGGAGGGATAGATGGAGAGATGCATAGGGGTGCAAGGGGGAAGATGAGGTATGGCGACGGCGAGGGTCTGGAGTTCATGTGAAGAACTAAGTGCGTCGCGCAGACGACCTGCTGGTTTGAAAAATCTGGACAAGTACTCAAGTGTACCTCATCAACACAGTGGTGTTCGATTATTCGTCTACGTACAACAAGATTGCTAGTCTAGCGTCTGCAGTCGGACTCTGTTGCTTGTTCAGCCATGTCGTTGGTCGGTGTACAAGTTCTTTAGTCGTTCATCCTTCTTGTCCCTCCATGTACAAACCATCTTCATAAATCTCCCCGTCCATCACCATTAATCCTCCTGATCGATGCCTATAGGGGATCAATCCGACCCAACGACCCGCTTTGCCCTCGAGGCACGAGCCGCCTAGCACAACAACGGCGGACAGAAATTATCTACACAATCGTCAGCTTCTCAGCCCAAAGCCTTCCCTTGCAAGTTCACTTACCCTGCCAACAGTCATTCCAATCATGCCAATAGTCTGGGAAATAGTTGCACATCCCCAGCCAGAAATAGCTCTGGTAACCCCACGGATGGTTATCGAAAGGAAACGGACAGGTATTCCAACAGTCCAGGTCTGGGAGATGCTTCCTCCATTTATGGAACTGCTCAATGTGGATGGAAGAAGGAACTTGATTGGCATAGGTTTTGGCATATGCGCGGGCGGCGTCGGTCATCTCGGAGAGAGTGGGGGCTTGGAGGGCGGCGTTGAATTGGGGGAGGTTGTCGGAGCGTCTGAAGTTGGGGGAGCGGGCATTGAGGTCGTTCACAGCTGGCGTGAGGCCTTTGGTGGAGTCCTGGGAAATGAAATGTTAATGCTTGATGGAAGAGTGGCGTTGGTTGGTTGAAGAGACATGCCTCGAGTGGGAAGGCTAAAGGCCCTGCAATTGCATTGCCAATGGCAAAGGCCGCAACGGCGACGATGATGCTCTTGAACTGCATGTTCAGATATCGGCGTAGGTGGATGATGTTCGACCGCAGCGAATGAGATTCGACTGAAGCTGATGGCTCTGTTGTTTCGGATGGCGAAGCTGCTCTACTTTATACCAGTCGTCTGAGAGAGCTTTCCGCATCTCGCCCTCTATCGCTCGGGCGTACCGGCCATCTCGTAAGTGTCGCTACGGGTGCGACGGAGCTTGTTGGCCTGGAGATGCTGTCCGCTCGTTCCCAAGCTTTGAGATGGTCTTCAGCTCTGCATGGCGGGTGATGTAAAGTACGTGACAGAGAGAGACTTCCCCTTCAAAGTTGGTGTTCACCAGCCTCTGGTATGCCCGATCGAGAGTTTGGCAGGCGCCTGCGCTACCGGATCAGGAAATCGTCCAGGATTCGGGTGATCGCGTTCCTGGTTGACAGTTCCCCAAACTTCGAAGTCAATCCAGCGACAGGGACTATGCTGCCCAACTGTGATCGCGGATGCTTTGCGGCCGCTCGCTCTGGTTGAGAATTGGCATCGCTCACATGATATCGGATTGTATCAGTGATCCTGTCCGCTCTGGCTGATCTCTGTGCCTGACGCAGCGTCACCTGCTGAATGTGTGAAACGCAAGACGTTGTTGGCTTGGCTGGAGACGAACAAGATCTTTGTTCATCGCGAGGTGGTCCAAACTGTTGGGCCTTGACTGTCCATCAGCTGATCCGGTTCGAGGCTCATCCGGGCAAAAGCTTCTCGACGACCTTTCCTCGCTGAGTCCGAACTCTGCTGTCGTTCTTTGGTTTACGAATGTTGAAGGCTCGTATTTATGCTTTATCAAACACCAGTCGTACAGAGTGCTGATGTATGCAAGTATTATCACATACATGGTGTCGCTATGAGACCTCGTTGACGACGTGCGATATTCATTGGCTGCAGATTTAAAGCCAACATCATACCAAGCTTCCCGAGGCTGGCCGTTGGCATTTGCTTTTTGTTATGCTTGCTCGAGAATCTTCTTTCTCCACATTGCAAGGTCGAAAGCCGGGAAGTAAGGAATAGGAACGAGCCGTTACTTCCGTCACCGCTTCGATTCCTCGCAATTTCGATAGGGTGATGTGGTTGTGATTGCGAGCGAAGCAGGGTTGTGTGATTCTTCGGCCATGGTTCAACACGTAGGGCGAAATGCTCTGTCGTGATGAGTGAGGTCGTTGTTTGCCGTGGAGGCTGGAGCTACCGCTGTACTTCTGGAGCTGTACACCTTGTCAGTATTGGCAATCATGTCTTGCATCTCCTCTCGTATCACTGTGCAAAGCAAAGGCTTGACCCAGGCTTGCCACCACAACCATACGGAACAGGCAGGCAGATGAACGAAACAATCGGCTTTCAGAGAGGTACCGTGAACTCCGGTCTAGATGCGGATGGGTCGTTCCTGAACAAGTTCTGTTTCCGTCAGCGCGCTGGGAACGAACCTAAGCATCTTAAGTTGATTTGAGTTCTGTCAGCTCCGCAAATCTCTACAGCATACCCATATCCATGCTCGCTGTTCGCTCCATTCACGCCGCACTTCATGCCGTTCCCTGTTTCGCCGAGGTGCTTTCGTTAGAAGCGTCCAGACTCTTCACCCCTCGCAACATCCGCATAGAGTGCCACTTCTCGCGTCCATCAACAATCCTTCGTATCTTGTGCCCCAAGGTGTGAGAGATAAGATCAGAGCCCTTTGCTTGTTCTTCCAGTGTAGTTGGGCTGACTGAGTGATCTCCCCCAGCGGGTGACGGACCAAGCGCTCTGGAAGTGCCCTGATCATACGACGTGGAGTCGGTGTTGTTGTCTGACTCAGCCTCCACTTCAGCCTGGACAGCCGTTAGACCGGTACAACGCCTTCCAACACATACAAACACGCGACCATTACTTGCCCTCATCGCTCGCCGCTCAATCAAGTGTTTGCAGCCTTCTCTGCCGCGTACATTCGGTCGACGACAACAAACACCTCTTTCGCCTTCTTCTGAAAGTCCGCTCGAAGTTCTTCCGGACATTTCGAGAACCTGTCTGGATGCCACTTCAGTCGCTCTTTGCTCAATACGAGCTTTGGCGGAGCTCCGCTTGTCGAGGTTGACTGAAGCATCTTGAAGGCCTTCTCGATATCACAAGCGCACAGCTCCAACGCCCGAGCGCCCTTGCCTCGTAGGCAGGCGGGCTTTGTGCAGGTGAAGCGCGGCGCCGGTGGCGCTGGGAAGGACTGCATCTTGCTGTAATCCGCAAACGTCGCTGACGCGTTGTCGTACCAGGTGGCGTAGCTGTCTCGGGCGACCGTAGGCTGAGGTGTGCGAACGGGTATCGATCTCAGAGAGTTGAGCGGGTTGAGTGGCGTACGGTTTCGAGGGTTCTGCGGATTCATCGGATGGGTTCGCCACTTCTCGTCTTGCTCCGCTTTGCGTGCTGCAGCTTTCTCCTGCTCGCGTTGGAGGTACTCGCAGCGAGCGGCCTGGCCGCGCTCCTGTGCTTCCTGTTCGAAAAGTCAATTGGGCCAAGATCATTTCGGAAGGTGAGCCCGACTGTTGTACATACCTTGTGCCTCTTGGCAAAGTCTTCTGCAATCTTATTTCGTCTCTCCTTCATCTCCTGCTCCTTTCTCGCTCTCTCTTGCTCTCGTTCCCACTTCTTTGGATCCCGCAAATACGCATCTAAAGCGCTCTGTGCAGCGACATGCGCCTCCTCAACGCCGGCGAGGTTCTTCTGCGCGCGAGTGACAAGCTGCGCCGCAATGTCCGCGCGATTTTCGGCCATCTTCAATGCAAAAAGCGTTTGGGTGTACTCCGCGCTATCAAGTGCCACTCTCGTCCGCCTCAGATCATTTACCTTTGTTTTGGCGTCGAGCACTTCTCGAGTTCGCTCGCGGTATCCCTTCGCGGTGAAGTCGAGTTCCGCTTTCGCATTTCGCGACTTTGCCTGCGCGCGCCGCAGGGTGTCTTGCAGATTGACGGCCTCGAGGTCTGGCATGGTGGTCTTCGTGAGCGTGTTACGAGTTGCAAGAATTTTGTGTGGTGAGGTTGAAGTCATGTTGGGAATTGACTTTAGCTTCTGAAAAGGGTCCAAGCGGGCCTGAGGCCGTGCTTCTTTCACAAGCTCACAGTCAGTCATGCGGAGCGTTCTTTCACTCACTTCGCACCTGCATGTGAAACGCACGTGCTCTGAGGTCCTGTCAAGGTCAAGTGCTTGGCGAGCATTGTGTGTTCGGAGGCTGTCACTGCGAACAGCGGTCTAGCCGTGCCGACAGGGAAGAATCTTAGGCGAGTCGCGGGCCCACTTTTGCTGCTGTCGTGTCATCAAGTAGATGGAGTGAAGATACAGCTCACTAAAGGTGCGTGACCGAGGTCATGGCTGGAGCTCACTTGCTGATAGTCGTTTAATAGAGAAATGAAGGTGGCGGGATTGCCATCGTGACATCTCATTCGCCTCCTCTTCGGCAGAACACCCTTGCAGCAGCTCGCAGATCTCCAAGCTACGTTTAAGAGGAAGAAATAACATACTCACAATCAACACTGCTCTCAATCGCTTTCCTTGTGTCGGACGGCTCCTGCACGAAGAGCTTCTCCATCGCCTCCAGATTCTCATCCATATGCCTTCCGAAATACACGGGGTGCGTGCAGCCTCGATGAGCATAGCGAGTCTGAACCTCCATCAGACCGCTCATCTCCTTCCTCACAGCGCTTCGCCATATGGACTTGAGGTCATTCGGACAGTTATCGTCATGCTGGCCATTGGCGTCGAAAAAATAAAAGCTCTTCATCAACTCTCGATTTGCCTTTCCGATGATCCGGAGCCAGTCAAGAACGATGTCGGTGTCGCATTCGTAGCAGTATCCGGCCTGGAAACTGTTTTCTTTGTAAAAGATGGGCAGCGCGTCAGCCCGGATGCCTCGACATGTTCTCGTCAACGCCGGCTGCCACGGTGGCGTCTTCTCGCCTGTTTCCCATCGCTCCCGGTCGGCATAATACTCAGGATTGTGGCCGCCGTAGGAGCTGTCACAGGGACAATTGACATATAGCGGCTCGTCCGAGATGACGGCGTATTCGATTATCATCAATTGCAACTCCGATGGAAGAGAGAGCAGCCGAGAAGGTGCGGTGGACTGTGAAACGCTGAGTCAGGATGTGGGTCTGTGGAGATGAACGGCTGGGAACCTCACCTGTTCTTCCATCACGACTTTCAGTTCTTTCTCAGCCATGGCACCTCTCGAACTCAGTCTGACCCGGGACTTGGGACTGTTCTCGTCTGGGCGGACGACGCACATATACACTCGCAAGGTGACTCGCAGGCAGCCAAGGCTCGGCTGCGCCACTTGGCTTTCAGCTGACACGAAGAGGTGGGGTGACGGATGAGGAGGCCTGCAGCCTGGACCACTCTTCCCTATCACACCCTTGGCGGAGATCAGGAGCGATACAAGAGCTGAAGAGTGAGTCGACAAGGTATGAGTCTGTAAAACAAGACCGGCGTCTAGAGACACCGCAATTGAAGACGACCTGCAAGCACCGCCCACTCGGATAAGGCTGGAAGTAGAAGAACCCTGGGTGTACTGCGAATCATATCTACTTCGGCCTCAGGGCACGATACTGAGTACCCAGGAGAATCTTGAAAGATATCCATTGTGAACATCTACTCAATGTACGACCAGGGCGATATGTGCCTTGTCTCGTACGTTCATCCATCTCACTCTTCGATCTTCTCCACCTTGTACGACAGGTTCGGAGAGATTCTCGCACTGTCATCAGTCTCCGCCGAGAAAACGATATCCGAAGCAGTATGATCCAGCTCAAACGACATTTCCTGTTCCGTCGTTCCATCCCAAGTCCATCCCGGCGCCGTATCGACATAGACGTTTCCGGCGCTGTCTGTGATCTTCATCTTTGAGAGAGTGGCAGTATCGGCACCGAAGTCGACGGAGAGGGTGTACCTGGATATCAAATGAGTCATCATGTACGAGGCATATTGATGTGACGAAGCACTTGCTTTGCAGGTTGAAGGTTGCCGAGAGAATGCTTGACCGACGATCGTCTTTGGAGTAAGACCTCTAAGAATCTGCTATCAGCTAATGACCGTCGTCAGGGTCGAACAGAAAATGGCTTACCAGAGACATCCTCCAGTGGCAATGAAGTTGCTAGACCTTCGAAGAGGCAAATTACCATCGACGCCTGCGTAATGGAGATCTTCATCATGCCAATCCTGATAGTAGTAGCACCGAAGGATGGAAGAGCAGATGTCAACCTGGCGCAAAAACGTGGAGATCCTCTGGCATATAAGCCATACAGCACACCCGACGATGACACTCATCTGCGCTCGTGTGACGTCGGATCATCATGTAAACGCCATGTTTCATCTTGCGAGTATGCAATGGGACTGCCAAGATACGAGAAGTGCTTGGCCTTGCGTATGCTACTCCTTTGACTTCTTTGTTCGGACATCCACATTGCTCATCCAAGACGGAAGACAGGCGAAGTATGGAGGTGATCTTGCAGAACGACTATCGATATGTCGCGCCGTTGGCGATGAGCATGGCTTTACACATCTGCCGACTGAGACAGGGTGCTCGGAAACGGTACTTGGCACTTTATGCAGGAGACGAGTTGGGTCTAAATCGTAGGCGTTTTGTACCATAGAACTGTTCTTGTACGACTGGTGCTTCTATCAACTTCACCCTTGGCAAGGTGACCCAGATGGCGATGTACGGTGTGGTCTGTCGACGCAGGCGTCAAATGCGAAGATGGCTGGCAAAGATCCCCTGGCTAGAAGTATAACGTCAGTATCATGGACCTTCGCTTCATGCAGGAGATCGACGCCTGTACGGGTGTTTATATCGACTGGCCTTTCAACAAGGTGACGCAGATGACGGTGTACGGTGTGCTCTGTCGAGGCTGGCTTCGTAGATAGTCCCGACGACATTACTCGAAGACAAGAGATCAAGTGCGGGTAAAGGTAGGTGAACAAATCTGTAGCAGAGGTGTAATGTGCTCTCTCAATAGACTAGCCAATCTGCAAGTAGACAATCACGACCAGCGTTAATGCATTTCACGTAGAACAAAGCAACACTATCAAACCAACGCTCGAAACAGCTTCAAAACATCCAGTACACGATCGGTCATCCAGCGCCGCAGTCACAATCGCTCACTGTGAAGCACCCCAAGTAATCACCCCTCACAGCGTCTCATCAACACCAAACATACTCGCCGCCATGCTGTTGCGACGTCCCCTGCTCGCAACCCCGTGACTCCCCTGCACCTTCTCAACGAGCTTCTCCTGCGCCATCATCATCCCCTCCAACTCCTCAGCCACCATCTTCTCATCACGTCTCACTCGATATCCCGCAAGGAATATGGTGCGTCCAAACCACCTCAGCAGAAACCGCCGATACCCAAGCGGCAGCACAGCAAACACATCATCACCGTGTCCCAGACCAGTAGACTGCCTCAACGACTCATAGGCGAACTTGAGCATGAGTCCTGTAGTGGCTTCGCGGGAAACGGTCATAGTCTGATAGTCATTCCCAAGCGCGGCTTCAAGACGAGAGAATAGCATGGCGGTTTCTTTGTAGTTTGCGAAGTTCATGTTCTTGGGCATCACGGATTCTGGTACGTGCAAGCTGCGCCACGCGCTACGGAGGGCCTTCTTGAAGTCGCTGCAGCGGACTTGAAAGGTCTGGGGGTCACCAAGGAAAGAGCGGCCTAGGGAGCGCCAGTTTTCGTTGATGCCTTTGAAGTTCTCGCGGTACTGCCGGTCTTGAATGATTGCGAGGCGGTCTTCATCACTGCCGTGCAGAACGGGCTCGCCACAGGTCTGGCACTTCGCATTCTTGCAGTCGTCCTCATCCATGACAGCATAGATATGGAACTCGCTGATCGCCTGCTGGTGACCACATGGCAACTCAAATAGAGTGATGCCGTCTTCGCCATAGTCGCTCTGGATCTTCTTGAGACGGGCCATGAGGACGTTGTTGACAGACTCGAATGGTTGGGTGTCCCACAGACGGTTGCACAGGTACTCATCCCGCTGTGCGACCTCCGAATTCCATGCCATCAAGTGTTCACGCACGTTCAGGAAAGAGATGTCAGTAGCGCGGCGCATGTGTGAGTCGAGGAGGGCGACCCATGCCTCACTGCCCTTAGCATCAACGACTGCATTCCAGTACTGCTTGTCCAGCCCCGTGAAGAGGTGAGAAGCAGTTGATGGAATGCCGGCAAACGGTGAAGTCATCGTAGCGATCCACCGCGTGTTGAGCTGGAAGTTGTACATCGCTCGACCATCGACCTTGTATGAGACGACATTCAACGTGCTGATGCCAGGCGCTTGCGACAGGTATTCGATCGCCTCGTGCACGGAGCCAAATTGGCGCGGCGGTGGGTTCACAGAGGATGCGACGTTGAAGCTGGTGTTCAAGCGCGCCTTCACCTCGAGGCCGCCGCCCTCGCGCTCCAGCAGAAACTTGCCTAGAGCCGGCTTCTCGCGGTGGACGATATCTGCCGGCGCCTTGATGTGTAGTGAGGCGCCTGGCGGTAGGAGGTCGACGCATGGGTACTGGATGGTTACTTCATGATACTGGTCGTTTGCGCCGAGCACGCGCGTGGACTCGGCCGTGGTGGCGCTGACTTCGAATCGCTGGAAGGTGCTGGTCAGGTCGTCGATGGATATGGTGTCCGGCGCGTTCGCGATGTTGAGCATATTGCTCGACTGGAAGGTCGGAGAAGGCATCCTCGCTCTGTTCCGACTGCGCGATGAGAGGCTGCTGTCTGTCGATGGCGATGCGCAGGATGTCGATGCGAAGTCGGATGGCGACGATGATGTATCTGTCTGTGTCAGTCCTGGCGCGTCGCGCTCAAGAAACGCAGACGCGGGATCGGCATCGGCATGACGATGGCCGGTGCGGCTATTCCCGGTAAGTGAAGTTCTAACGTCCGCTTTCACATGCAAAAGCTGCTGCGAAAGTCAAAAGGGGATCACCCCACCCCGCCTCATTCTGTCAAACTCCTTTGTCGATATCAAAGAGAAGGTGGTGTCATTCGCATTCAGCGACAGAGGCATTGAAATCTTTCTGGAGATCAATTGGCGGACGCCCATGGCACTCCGATGCTGCGTCGCCTCACCTCAGGCTTGGCCTGGCGTTCCCATGACGCACAAGCATCAACTTCACTTCCTCAGACTTCCGCATTTGTTCTAGACCAAAATTAATACTCCCTGGGTCCATCATCACATCCGCCTCACGCGGCCGCTCAGCCTCCTCGACCAAAGGTCCCGCGGCGCGCGGCAAAGAACATTCTCTTGGCTCTTTATTCGTCGACAAGGCCTTTGTCAGTTTTGCGGAGATCCATCTCCTGCCGATATTCCGATCGAATCCAGATACTGACGTGGTGTACAGAGTTCACCTCACCTTCGAGTTTGGGACAAGATGGATACCGCGCCCTCGCCACAGCTCTCCTCGGACTTCGTATCGACGATGCCACCGACGTTCCAGCCACCTCAAGCAATGGCTGTACAAGTGCAGGAGAAGACGCGACAGCGATCTTCGAGGTGAGCTCCCGCACCGTGGGCTCCAAATCCGAGTATCAGGAATTTCACCTCTCTGTTTCGAAGAGGTCCATTCTCCCTGAAGGCGCTACACCTTGTCTCGTCCCGCCAGTGAGTATCCAGTATCGTGAGAGTCCTCAACCGCAAGCATTCAACCGGGATGGTGGACTAGACTCACTCAGCTTCCAGACGCGTATAGAGACTATCAGCAGCGTGAGCAACGCTACTAAGCCAGAGTTCGAGGTATACGGCGGCTCAGCAGATGCGCTGTCTGACACGGTAGATCGCCTCGCGTACGCACCGGATGATAGCCTCCTCGAGTTTACCAGCTATCTCAAGAGTGGCGTGATGGTCTATCGCGCCCGCGTCGAAACCTGATGGATCACCTCCGATGGCGAAGGCAGAGAGATGAAAGTGTTCGAGCTCGGGCGGGATGAGTGAACACACTTACAAAAGACGCATCACGAAGTTGAATGTTTCCAACTCCTCGAGTACCTCATGTCCCGCTCATCTGATAAAGCGTACTTCCACGTTCGATCCAACCTCCTCTCGCAACAGATCCTGCCGAGTTTCGAGGTGCCTGAACTTGTGCTACCGTACAATCTGTGCTACTCCGCCAGCGACGAGACAGCTACACTGACTTTGCACTTCCTTGTCATGTTCCACGACGGCCAGGCTGTCTTGAACGTCGACTTGATCTCCGTGGCCGAATACCTGCTAGATGTGGCCCTGAATGAACTGGGGAAGAAGACTGGTCTGAACGCAGACCCTGCGATTGAAGCCGTGCTGCCACCCGGAAACGTCGACTTACTGCGGCGCTGGCTCCAGAGAACAATCGTTTACCTGAGGAGTAGGGCTCAGGCCAAGGAGAATGAGCTAGCGGAGCAGCTGATCGGCATGATGCTGGAAGGAGGCGGGTCCAAAGATCAAGGAAAGGAAGGGCGGGGAGCGCTTGGCGGTATCGATGCCGAGGAGAGCATGTTCGAAGTTTGAATGAGACACCAGAGCTGGTAGAAGCTTGACGTATTTGGCTGAGCGCGAGGATGATCTAGACCGATTAGCTGCTCGTGGAATGGCCTGGCAATGGACATATGCAAAATGTTCGGAAGGATTAGCAATGCAGCAATTCTTGGCGAGTTTTGACAAGGCCAATAGACATTTGGACCTTCAAGACATTAGAACTCCATTACCCATGCGTACTTACACCGTAGTGCTGCCGTCTGTGTCCTTGTCCGTATGCCGCGCCAGACACACTGTACATGTCACTCTCCATGCTCTTTGAACTCCGATACGCCTCGCAATGCTTCAGAATGCAGATCCAGTCCAATCCAATCCCTCTCTTTCCGAGCTCTTCCCTCATACTCCTCCCCATCATGACCCCTCACCAACAGTTTGCTATCATCAAGTCAGTCCCCTTACTAATCTCCCACTCCCACTTCCTCTTCAGTTCTTGTACTCACCACCAACCAATCCATCCCCTCATTAACCCCCTTCCCCGTAACCGCCGAACAAGCCATAATACTCCAATTCCTATCCTTCAACCCCCCCAACCCAAGCGCCTGACTAATCTCCCCAGCATCCTTCGCCCCCGGAGCATCCTGTTTATTTGCAAAAACCAACAACCCCGCATCCCTCAATTCTTCTTCCGCTAACATCCCATGTAATTCTTCCCGCACAGTCTCCAATCGCTCCACATCTGTGCTATCTACCACGAAGACGACGGCGGCTGTGTTGGAGTAGTAGCAGCGCCAGTAGGGCCGGATGGAAGTTTGGCCGCCGAGGTCCCAGACGTTGAAGGTGAGGGATTTGTAGGTTACGGATTCGACGTTGAAGCCTATGGTGGGGATTGTGGTTACTACTTCGCCGATTTTGAGGCGGTAGAGGAGGGTTGTCTTTCCGGCGTTATCGAGGCCCAGGATCAGTATTCGAATCTCCTTTTTCGCCCAGAGGAGTTTGGAGAATATGGAGAGGGCGCCGCCCATGGTTTTGGAAGGGGTGCGCTCTAGGCGCGGAGGGATGGAGGGTTCGATGGGAGGGTTGCGGTAATTTCGATGATTCGAGAGGACGGAAAGGTGGTTCGGCTGCTGGATGACTTCGTTGGCGGCGTATATGGCTGGCGATAGGAGAAGTGTGTTGTATGACGAGTGTTTCGATGGATGTCCCTTTCACATGTTGCTTACCTACGAGAAGACGTCAAGCTCGGCTACACAGCTTCATTGTCAAGCTGGCTGACCGTCCCACACCTTTTGCAGCCGGCTCAAACCGTACTCAAATTCTCAAAATCCAACTTTCTTTCTTCCTCCCGATTGCAACAAACGCACAAGGACCATGCAACCCCTTTCACGCTTGTATAGGCATGCGAGAAGGGTGCGGATTGCAGCCAACTTGCTGCATTGCAAAGACTGGCATCAAAAGGTACGCTCTAAATTACCCTCATCTACCCACACACTCGCATGATGTTCTTCAAAAACGATAACTTCTGAGGTCCTCGATGACGGCAAAAAAAATATTCAAGCTCAACAGTCTGATCCATACGAATCACTCGCAATTACAACTCGATCATCTCCCATTGACGCAAGACAGCTAACAGCTTCATTCAGGCAGGTATTACTGTTTATAGTCTTATTATCTACAATCTACATCTGCTCTGTCGAATTATTGAGGCCAAGCCTTCGAAGCATGTCCTCTCAAGCCAGCTCTCGATCATACAGCATCTTGCTTCGCGCTACGTCTTGTCATCTATGCACCTACAGCCTGCAGGCTCTTCACCGTATCCACGATCGACTTGTCGAACGATGTCCACTTTCCGCCCAAAAGGTCGCTGGCGCGCTTGTTATCAATCTCGAACATGCCTCCCTCTGGATATCCGCCCTCTGGCGTGTTTGGTGCTGGCAGCTTATCTTGAAGCTCCGGGAAGCTCTTGCGAATACAGTCGGCGATAAGTTGGTTATTGAATGGGCCGGGCGTGATGAAGAATCGCTTGTTGCCGGCGTCGGGTTTCTCGGCCGCGAGCACGTGGCAGAGGGCAAGATCGCGGACGTCGACCCAGATGAAGGTACCGGTAGGTGGGATCTTTTCCTTGTACTTGCCCAGCATGGTATCCCTGGAGAAAGAGTCAGCACAACATGTTCTTCGGTAGGTGAGAGGCTTGCACATACCTGATTCTCTGGTTGGAAGTGTTCAGTGCGTCCAGGCTGTTCAAGTAGTGCACGATCGGCCCAAATACAAGGGGTGGGCACATTGTCGCGATGTCAAAGTTGGGCTTCTCCTTCTCGACGAACTCCCATGCGGCTTTCTCGGCAAAGGTCTTGCTTGCACGGTATCCTGCGGCAGGGTTCTCAAGCGCCTCTTCCTGTGTAATTGGGTTCCAGTCCTTCTCGCTGTACGTGTGCCCAGGCCATGGGCCCTTGCTGGGGTTTACGATGGAAGCAAAGGAGCTCGTGATGACCACTCGCTTCACTGATGGTGCGCTCTTCTTGATGCTCTTCAAGATACCAGTTGTTCCAATGACTGCAGGGTCAAGAAGCTCCTTCTGCACGTCGGTGACGTTGAAGTGGAATGGAGATGCTGTGTGGATGACGGCCTCGAATGGCGGGTCGGAAACTACGGCCTTGTCGAAGGCACCCTCTTGGGCGACATCCTCCACAATGCTGAAGTCGAGCTTGTCCTTGCCGACCTTTGGGTGTGCTTTCGCAATGCGATCGGCCTTGTCTTGTGAGCGGACTGTCGTGACGACGGAGTGGCCGTGATCGAGGAGAATATCGAGCACGTGGGCGGCAATGAAGCCGGATCCGCCAGTAAGTAGGACTCTCATATCTGGTCTTGCTGTGGTATGGAAGTGTGAGGTGTTTCTTGTGACAGGGGTGATTGAGATTTGAAGCTGTGAACAGAGGGGAGGAGCAGAGATGTTATATATTCTGCAATTGTTCGCCGGTCTTAGGAGATAGCGCAGCATTCTTCCTGGCTCATCATAGTCCGCTGGCGTTGCCTGGGTCTACGGGCGATAGTCGCATTTCAAATGGCATCGTCCCTGTATCTCGAGGTCTCAGTGACATCATGTCATTGGAGGTTTTCGATTTGACTTCATTGAGGCGTCCTGCCGTCCTGCAACCGCAGCAACTTGACCGAGCGGATCGCTGTTACGACACGTGGTTGTGCAGAAGGCATCGGAGACATTTTGTAGGGTTGGTGCGCCCAGATAGAGCATACCGAATTACCAACTCCGAATGTCGTGGCGGCGATAGGATGGATCTCGGTTCATCTCAGTGCGGTCAAGAGATTGAGATAGATGCGGATGCGGCCGCATGCAGGGTCCAGCTCCAGCGATAGGCCGACATCAACAACACGTCGTCGAGCTCACTGCGTGATTATACCAGCCATCACTAATCAACTAAACCTCAGGAACCGACATACCCGTTCCATCCACTTCAACATGGCCATGAACTTCGCGCCCTACCAGTCCTCGCCGCCCGAAAGCGAACGCGCCAAATCACCACCACTGCGCAGTCCAACAGGCAGTCCAAAGCCCCAAAAACAAGCTCCCTCACGCAATATCTCCTCCGTAGCCGATCGCGAAGACCCCTGGGCAGCAGCACGGAATCAGAGTCTTCCCTCTCCCTCACGATACTACGACGAAGAAGCCGGGTACGAAGATATCGAGGGCGGAGAGCGGAGAGGCTTCTACAATGATTATATTGGGAATACTGCGTTGGAGGGTGGAGGTGCCACGGCGCATGGTGGACATGGGGGTGTGAGTATATTCGAGACGAGTTTGGGGTTGAATCTAGGGGTGGAGGCGTGCTTGGCGTATCTGTTGCTGCCACCAGCGGGTGGGGTCGTGCTGTTGCTCTTTGAGCATAAGAGTGATTATGTGCGGTTTCATGCGTGGCAGAGCGCGTTATTGTGAGTTGTCTGTGTGCGAGACATGAGAGTGGTTCGCTGACAATGGGTTCCAGATTCTCTGCCATCTTCCTGCTGCACATCATCTTCAGCTGGACCTCCGTGATAAGCTGGATGCTATTCGTCTGCGACATTCTCATCATCGCATACCTTGCATATGGCGCCTGGAGATATGCCGAGACGCTGGATCGGGTTGAAGTGCCGATATTCGGCAAGCTCGCATCCAGCTTTGTGGACGACGAGTAATCGATTCGAGTCACTCGACTTTGACTGTGCAAGATGTGCTACTCTCTCTGGATTGCAATTCGAGCGATGGCGTTTGGGCGATACAATGAGGTTATGATAGGGGCACAAGATCTCAAATGCGGTCATGCTCACGATTTAATAGCATATGTGTCTTGAACATACGATCATATATCACGCTGATATGACAGCGCAATAACGGCGACGGCCACGTTCACTATGGAGCTTTTCAGAGCCCTGCGTGGGAGTCTCGTGGCTCGCAATTTCTGCTGATTTAACTGGCGAAGGCACCGCAACGAGGCCCTGCAAAAGCCATCGCGCTATTCTAATCCGACTTGCTAGTTGTGTAGCCCATGAGATGCTTTGGATTTACTGCTGACCAAACGTTCCAGTACATTGGATTTTCACAAGCGGGCCGCTGCGTCGCACGCTGCTGCCTTTGATACTTAATCCTCGTCGCACCACTTCACTACCTCAGTCTGGACAGCTTTGGCAGCAGGGCGTGCAACCCTAGCAAGGGACGGCGGCACAACAATCTATCGGCGGCGCAGCATCGAACAACCAAGCGACGAGGATCAGTGAAGACAAAGCAGTGCACGACAAGTGGGGACACGAGGGTTAAAGTGCAAGTTGCAAAAGATCTGAGATCCATACGTCTGCTATGGACCGCCTCAGTCTCAGTCTCAACGTCAACCACCAGCGCCATTGCCACAGTCATCCACGGCTTTCCACTCCAAACTCGCTGCCATCAACCATCGTGGACCATGGGCTTGGCGCAACCCATGTCAACTTCTGCATCGGTGGTCGGTCGGCGGGCAAGGAGATGTCGAAGTGCAGTCGGGCGGCATGGTGATGGACGTCTGGGCGGAGATGAGGAGGCGGTCTGGATCTAAATGAGGCAAAGCAGGGGTCAGCCCGAGGACCGAACGGGAGACACGCACTGTGGGGATCATCTAGGAGCTTTCTCATCAACGACCGAAGTCTCAGATCAAACTTTTCCAGAATCCTTTCCCCGGCGAACACCCGCCTTTGAGAGAAGATCCTGTCCATCATGGACGCGGTCGGCTATCCCCAAGCTGAGCGAGACGAAATGGTATACTCCGGTCTGTGATGAGAAAGAGGCCTGGGTTGCGGACGCTGGGAGACTGGCGTGCGTGATCTGCCGAAGAGCTGAGGCCGGAGCGGTATCGTCGTCCAGTGAGGGTTGTCGACCGATGATGAGGGGACTCAGGGGAGGGGTGTCGATGTGGTCAAACCATGCTCGAACAAGAAGAGGAGAGGGCTGGGATTTGGTGGCATGGAAGGCAAGATGAGGATGGTGGCTGGAAGAAGAGGAAAAGACAGAATTTGAGGACCAGGAGTCGAGTCTTATGCCAGCGCTGGGAGAGGCGCGACGCACCATTGTTTACCTGCAAAGGGAGGCAGGTATTGCGTTCATGGCAACATCGACATGAAATCATGGCAGTGCTCACGTCGGAGGGCAGTGGCTCTGGGGCTTCGGTAGTAAGTGACATCTGAAGGAGCTAACATGATCACAGAAGGCATGCTCCCGAGCTTTTGAAGAGAAATGATAGATCACGATCACCCCTCCGAGAGCTTTGAGTCCAAGAGAAAGGGAGGATGGCTTCATTGAATAAAATCCGAATAAACTGCAAGAAGCCGCGTGTACAGACACACCACCCAAGCCCGCATTGCATACACTCATCTACGAAGCAAGGTCTTCGACGCGTTCATCCACTCGCCTCCTTCCGGGGACAGAGAGCAGGAAACAATCATTCTGTTCTTCAGTGCAGCAAGCACAATTTCGGAGTCCAGTATTCGGACTGTAGCTGCCATTCGGAGCTCACCATCCACCTGCAATAAACTCGCCAACACAGCCTCGATTATCAAAGCAGGCACAACGACAAGCGAAATGGCAGGCAGCTTGGTGGAAAGAGGTTTGGCAAGCATCGAAAGTCCACTGCGCTCTCGGGAAAGTGCCGAACAGACCACATCGATCAGGCACACGGTAACGTGAGTATCAGCAGCGAGTTTTGATTCAGGATTTTATAAGAGAGTGAGCCTCCAGGTGAAGTCAACAGCATCCAAACCCCAGCAGAGCCTTTCGTACCTGCATCCCGCCAAGCCACGCTAAGCCCTACGACCATCCTTCACCCTCACCATCTGTACCACATTCGCGAGATGATACCGAGGCGGGTCAGACAGACCAAGTAAGTCCAACAACACTCTCAGCCCAAACTTTACATTTAAAGCTCATCATCTTCCCTCTTGTCTCCTAATTCCACTTCTTCCCACATCTCCACCTTCGTTATGCCGAACCAAACACCACCTTCTCAGATAATCCTCTTCTCTCAACCCCGAACTGGATGTCATCTCCTTGAACGGCTCATCTTCTCTAAACAGGCGAAATTGAAACAACTATGGCATCCCATCCAGGCTCCAAAACCGACTATGCAAAAGTTCCTCGTCGCGGCGTATGAAGGGCGAGAAGATGAAGAGGCCAGGAAGCAGTATGAGACGGAATGCGAGGTAGCGTTTGAGAGTTGGCGAGGCGGCCTGAAGGAGGCCAACCAAGAAGGCGTACCATTATACGTCCACACCCACACCTTCATGGCAGCACTAAATCTCGACCGAGCCGTATCTTTCGCCAAAGACCCTCACCACACCACCACCCCTCAAAACAGCAAACTCTTCTCCAACATCCCAGAATCCATCCTCCTTCAACCCGGAACCATCCCCTTAATCACAGTCCGCAACCCCCTCCTCCAAGCCCCCTCCCTCCTCAAAGCCGTCAAGCACGATCCCACAGTCGACCACACTCTCCCCAGCAAACGATGGATCTACCTCATCGGCCAGAGCCTACGCTGGAGTCGCGAAATCCACAATTGGTACGTTTCAAAGGACGTGTCTCCCGTGGTAGTCGACGCAGACGATTACATGACATCCCCAACCTTCGCGGCGCACATCTGCTCTGCGCTAGGTCTCAACCCGGGTGAGGCGAATGTCAAGTGGGAGAAGCTAAGTCAGGAGGAATTGGAGAAGCAGCATGAGGTTTTGAGGGCGATTCAGGGGACGCTTTATCAGTCGGAGGGATTGGTCAAGGGCAGGGCGGGTAAGAATCAGGATTTGGTGGAGGCGAGGAAGAAATGGGCAGAGGAGTTTTCAGAGGAAGAGGTGGAGTTTTTGGATGAGTTGATTGAGTTGACGAGGCCGCATTATGAGTATTTATTTGAGAGGAGGTTAAGGAATCCAGAAGAAGAAAGACTCCGGTAGCGCGTAGGTGACCGACCGAGCGGTCTTGCTTAGTCCTAGTTCCGAAGAAGACCATGCTCCCGTCGGATCTGATCGAGAACTTCAAATAATCTATCCAACCCAAGCTCCAGCTCCTCTCTCGGCGTGGCAAATGTAATCCGATAATTACCATTCCGCTCAGATCCAAAAGTCGCCCCCATAGCAATCCACACTTTCGCCCTCGCCAATCTCCAATCCAACGCCAATTCCGCTTCCCAAGTATCCTCCTCCAAAAACTCCCTCAAATCAATCCATATACAAACCCCCGCACTCGCAGGACTGTACGCTATCCCATTCTCCTCCAACCTCCTCGTCACATACTCATACGAATCCGCAAGTCGTCTCCTCATTTTGGGAAAATACCAGTCCTGCCATGTCTTGTCGCGGAGCATATTGAGCCAGACATGTTCGGCCAGTTGAGAAGGTCGTGTAAATCCCGCAATCGATTTGTACGCCGACAGCATGGTCGGGTTGAATGGTGAAGCGAAAGCTCCTATTCTAATCCCGTTGGCGCCGTAGTCTTTGCTCATTGCGTAGATGACATGCACCAGCGCAGGATTGCTGTATTTCTGTAGATCGAGAGATAGGATGCTGATGAAGGGTGGTGGGTTCGGGATTTGGCGAGAGGGGAAGTAGGATTGTGCGTAGACTTCGTCGGAGAGGAGGTGGATACTATGTTTATTGCAGAATTTCAGAAAAGCGATCAAGGCTTCTTTCGAATACGGAGTTCCCATGGGGTTATGCGGGTTCGCGAGCAAGATTGCACGGATCTTCGTTCCTTTCCTTTCGGCTGTTAAGAGGGTCTCTTCGTATCGAGCAACGGCTTCAGGACTGACAGGGTCAATACCTCGCATGGGTACTTCGACGATTGTGACTTTGGAGTTGTGTTGGATGTCGCCGTAGAAGCCTGTGTAGAGTGGCTGGCTCAGGAGGATGCCATCTCCAGGTTCTCCGACACAGAAGGCGAAGTTGCTGACTGCTGGTCCAGCTCCATTGGTGAGGCATATGTGGTCTGCTTCGACGGGAGTATGTGGATTGAAGACTTCGTTCATGTATTCTGCGATATGGCCTCGTATGGCAGCCTTTCCAGCTGGGCCTTCTCCATAGGTCAAATGCCAGGGTGTGATATTGAAGTGGTCGTTGATGTGTTTCGCTACTTCGTCTCGCATCAATCGATTCTCGGCGATTGCCAAGGCTACGATGCCATCCGGATTCGTAACAGGGTCATACTGATTCCAGTAGACCGCAGCTCGAACCTCGCCCAGCTTGTTCGGTCCCAGATTGTCCTTTACTCGAGGCGAAAGGTATGGCGTCTGAGAGTCTGTCTTGTTGCCGTTCATGGGTATCTGCATACCTGTACCACTCCAGCCGAAGGCGATTGCTGGTAGGAAGGAGCTCGTCCATGGGAAGGTCAGTAAATTTAGCCAAGCCATATCGAATCATTCAATTGTGATTGAGTTGAGAGCGTATACGAGGAAGTAAGTGGAAGACCAACTCACGAGCTCAAGACTTTCCAGTGAGCAAGTTTACGCGATATCGGTCAGGTACGACACGATGCTGATTGGATAATGATGGACGGGATGTTGACCTTGATGGTGGGGGTTTTTGAAAACTAGCAGAGCTGAGGCTTTCGGACAGAATTGTTTTACAAAGATTGATGGAAACAGAACGAGGAGATCGTTTCTTCACTGGGCGCAATGTCGAAGGAGTCGGTGTAGTCAATCGGTCCATTCGGGTTGCCCGGTCCGGTACACGTTGAACTTTGTGCCTGAGGTTTCCAGGATGATGCCGTTGTCTGTAAAGAGCATTAGGATATTCATCAAACTACAGGGGGTATCATGTATCGCCAGCATCGCTCAATGGTCTGTTGTGCCAAGTTCTGAAGCGCAGTAATGGTCGGCCTTCCCCCTATCCGCGATCCATTACTGTCCTTGTCATGCAACGCGAATCCGTCAGTCCTCTAGTGAGGCTTGTCGTCATCATCACCTCTCCCACTCATTCTCCCTCTCCGTCTGCGTATACTGTCACGTCTCGCAGGATTGCTAGACTCCAATGACGTGCCCATGCCAGAGTCGAAGAAGTCAACATCTTCCTCATCTTCATCATCAGCCAACGCAGCTGGCGTGACGGCGGGTATCGCAGGCTCATCCAGTGCTTCTTGCTTGATATCCGGGGTTGGACTGCTGTACCGTAATGGAGCCTGACCGCTCAGTGTAGGGAAAGTCCGCTCCGTATCGCTCAGCTTCACATCGTCATCCTCCTCCTCCCTCTTGATCATGCCTGCCTCTTCTTGGGCACCAACCGGCTCAGCCTTAATGGGCTCAGGTGGTTGCGCAAAGTAGAGGCTGATGAAAGCCCATGCGAGTCCCATGAAGATCATCTCCGTGAGCCAGAAAGCCGTGATGAAGACACACGCAGAGATGATCCGGTGATTGTACATTACCCATCTCAGCCCCGTGAACCTCGCCCGGAAGTACGCGACGGCATGGTATATCTGCAGACGATGAGTGCTCTGCACCTCCAGATGTAGCGTAGCCGGGACATTATTCCTTCCCTTCGCAAATGTCACCCTCTCAAACACAGGCACTCTCAGTTTATCCTTTTCTTCCCGTACATTGAACCAGTACCACGGCAAGTTCGTGATTGTATTCATCAAATCTACCATCCACGAGCGATATGGCAGAATTGCATGCCGTCTTGAGACAGCCAACACTGTAGCCGTGTCCGCACTCGTGCTTGTCGGCGCAATATCCAACCTCGCCGCATCCATAGGCGTCATCCCCAAAGGCAGGTTCGCACTGCCCGCATTCTCATCCTGCGCAAACATCGTAACCTCAAGCATGAAGTTCCCAGCTTCCTTATTCTCCGATGTCCTCGGCATGCTCAGTTCAATGTCCACGTCATATCCCTGCGCGCTCACAATATCCGGCGCCAGCGTAACGCTCCCATACGGATATGGGTGGTCAGGACGTTTGGAGGTTGCATGGCGGGTGTATACATTGTCGAATTGGAGGTGGATGGTTCGCTCGAAGCCGATGCGGGGAATGAAGGACCAGTAGAACAGAACATAGGCGGTGATGGCGCAGCCGAGGGTGATGAAGATGGTGCAGAAGATGAGGAAGGTGGTTAGGTAGGCTTTGAGGGCGGTGCGGGAGATGAAGGGTTGGACTGGGCGGAGGAGCGCGGACTGTGAACGTTAGCAAAAATAGACTCATTGAGGGCAACGTTGATACCTGTATTGCAGCTATGAGGCCGCCTCTTTGCTCGTAGTATGCATCCTCGCTGCGGGATCGCGAGGCCATGTTGCCATCGTTGCTGCGAAGATCGGCAAGCAGTGTTTACAGCGAGACGCGAAGTTCGAGCTTCGCGTGACGTCTGCCAAGCATTTCATATGAACAGATGGAAGTGTCCTCCCTCCCGGCTTCCCTCAACCTGTGTATTCCATCGCCTTTCCCGCTTCATAAGACCACACGCTACCACAATCTATGCCAGCATTGTCGGATTCGCTCTCTAAAGGATTAAGGTGCATGGGAAGAGACGACGACGGTGGCTGAGCTCGCCTCCATTGCCACCATCAGCACACCCATTCTTACAGATGTTCTCGATTCGACTATCATGCCGCAAGGAGAGGCCGCAAATGCGTGGCCGACAAGTCACGTTCGCGTTGATACCTAGCCTTTATTCTCGACTATCGGCTCGCCTGTAGTCTTTCCCTCATCTTTGCTTGCATGTCACATCTCACCTACGGCAAGAAGAGCTCATGATGGCGTCTGCCGCTTATTGCAAGCAACGAACCTCAAACAGCTGTGCTCCATTGCTCGCAATGCCATCTTCTGCATCCAGTGCACTGGATCTGAATACACTTGAGCCCGACGAAGAAGAAGAAGATCAGCCACAGACGTCCATCCACGCACAGACGACGAAAGGAAGAAAGAGAAGACGTACGAACCTGGCTCATGAGGAAGCGGCTGAATCTCATGTCCTACCCGTACGTAGAAGGCCCAAGCAACACTTGGATCAGCAGACACCGGAAAACGCCTTGAAGTCATCGGCATTGGAGAACAAGGGTTTACATGGCCTAGATCGATCGAACCCGTCTTTGAACGCCCCTGGTCCCCTCTCGTACGAACCGTTAGCCTCTCAAGAGATACATTCAGCCTCGTCGGATCACGATCTCGCGGAGGATTATACAACATGGGTGCCTCCTCATTCCCCAAAGATGCGAAAAGAGATCATGCCTGAACGGGACTTTGGCGAGCCGGATCCTCTGTTCTGGTATTGCAACTACGAAATGAGCAATTCTGAGTTAATAGAATGCTTCTCGGCCAACTTCATAAGCCTGGATCACTTGTCTCCCGAACGCCCAAGAACCCCCACACCCACGCCTGCCACCATGGCGGTCCCGATACTCCAGAAGCCTTCTTACACCATGAACAAGCACACACAGGCCATCGAAATGAAGAAGACATCCACTACCGTAAAGGTGAATCATCAATCGGTCCCAAGGGATGAGCCCTTTCGCAAACTTTTAGACGCACAGGAGCTCCAGCGTTCTGGCGACACCTTTTCGAACAACGCTGTCAGTGGAAAAGGCAAAGCTCAATTTGGTCATTGCTTCACCACCATTGCAAATCAGACTGGTGTATCATCCCATTTACATCTTCTACGTAGATGGCACTAGCTAAGACCGATCGCCAGTTAACAACTACTACATTGTCAACGATCATTTGGAACGTATGGACTCGAAACAAAGTTCAACGCAAAATGTTCTTGCGCATTGAGGATGGCAAGGAAGCCAAACACTGCTGTGCGTTGTTGGCTGTCAGGATAAATGCAAGAGGAGGTTCAACTTTCTCTCGTATGCTCCTATCATTTCATAGGATGCTATGCCCTGTCGATGCGACGAGCAATATGCATTGAGAGACCAACCAACACCACGCTATATGTTCAGTCCTCCAGTTCCATCATGTCTCGTAGTCAATCGTCAGAGCACCCTCCAAAACACCTCAAGTTCCTAACTCAACCCCTCAGCAAGTCCATCCCCAATACTCCGATCCCACTGATACGGCGTATCCCGATACCTAAACGGCGTATGCACATCCTCATCCGGATCATCCCTACTCCTCTTCGTCTCTCCCGTCTCCCCACTTCCAGACATACTCGCGATTTCCGCCTTCTCTTCCGCTTTTAACCTCTTCTCTTCGTTGGTCAGTTTTCTCCTTCCAAACCACCCCTTCTTCCTCACTGCTGTAGAGACGCTGTCGCCTTCTTGGAAATTTGTTGTGACAATTGAAGCGGTGTCGGGGTCTTTGGTAGCGGTGCCTGTTGCTGCGGCGGCTTCTTCTTCGGGTGTGACTTCGACAAGCTCGGCATCTCGGACCCAGCGTCTTCGACGAGTCCATTTATCCCAGCCGTCTACTCTGCTTCCATAATGCCATTTGTTGTCGTAGAATGTCCAGCCTTCCTTACTGCGTGCTCCTTTGGCTCCGGCTTCGTCTGTCCAGCTTGGGTCGACTCGCCATTCGCTTTCGGGCACCCAGCGCCATCTGACGGAGTCGTAGTCGGTTTCAGGGAGTTGGAAGTTGTCTTTGTCCGGGACCGTGTTCAGATGCTCATCGGTCCAGGCTTGTCGTTCGTTTGGCAAGAGGTTGGACGTGTAGCCAAGCATCACCCATCTTCGTTGGTTCTCGTAAAGAGCGAAAGTGAATCGCACACCAGGGCTTGCGCCTTTCCTTTTCAAAGCGTTCTGCAGAGCGACTGGCGCTCGCGGTGGAAGAGGAGGTGCGGTCTTGTCCGATTTCGAGGGCTCCGGGAAATTAAGCCCGGTCACCACAGAAGATATGTAACGCACAGATCGGCTCCTCCAGAGAATCGATCTGCTCGCTCGTGCTGGCCGGCTATGCCACGTCATACCAAACGTTCCCAGAACAAGTAGCACCCTCTGCAGGGTAATTATCCTCCACGGGGGCAGCCCAAGCAAAATCCACACCGGCGTGATCGCAAGTAGTCTCAAGAACATACTCGTCAGAGCCGGTCTCGTAGTTGCACTCGTAGCCGTCGTCTGCGTACTCAGAAACTCCGTCAACCTCAGGAAAGGATCCAAGAGCACATCACACCTATGCGTGAAAATCTCCAGAGTATCCAAAATCTCATCGAGACTTTTCCTCTTTTCGCTCTCAGAATCTGCCCGACTTCTCTTCTTCTTCTCTCCGCTCCATGTCGTGGAGGACAAAGGACTGTATCTCCTCCCGTATAGCCCCGCCATTAATACCACGCTTACCACCAACGGCCCCGCATATCGTAGTAGGTCATCGCTGTATAGCACCGTGAACCAGAAGATCGCCACGAGGAGGAAGCTCTCCCAGGGATCGCCTGTTGTCCATGATAGTAGTCCTGCCAAATGGCTCAAGGGCAGTATGAAAGGATGCGAATACGCTAACACTCTCGTGACATGTGGAGGTGTGGCTGCCAACAGCGGACTCTTCTGGTGTATGAGCACACTCGCTTGGTTTCTTCTCCGTGTCGCCGTCTGTTGATTCGGCGAAAAGGCAGCTATGGTGGGTTCGGGCACGGAATTATCATGGTGCGAGCCATCGTAGGTCGTTTGGCCGGAAGGGTTCGCGGCGGAGGAAGAAGCGCGGTCGCGTTCGCTCATCGGTAAGGTCAGAGGGATGTCTGAAGAACATGTCTTTAGCTGATCGTGCTTATGGGCATGCTTGTGCCATTTCTTGCGCAGAGGAGGAAGAACGCCCATTTCGAAGCAGCAATAGTACGAGGTGCGTCGCAGCACTGCCTCTTTTCTGCCATACTGCACTCTTCCAAGCAACGGAAGGAGAGGGAAGGTGGTACTTCTACTTACCAAAAGCTGCCATCAAATGAGGACAAGTAAGGTAGTCATCACCACCAAAATGGAAGCAATCGTTGCTGCACTCGCTGCCTGACAGTCGGTCTCATGCCCCTCCACAATCGCTCGCCCGCAGTCGCAGTCGTATGGTATCATCCGCCAGTGAAGCAATCAAACCAAGACTGGTGTGGTATAGAGTGAATCGATGTCGCACGCGTCATCTGCACGACTGCAAGAAGTCAGTCAAGATGGTGCCTGAGGAGTGGCAGACGCATGTGACCCAAAAGCTTGGGACAGCCGCGGTCCGTGAGGCATGTGAAAGGCAAATCGGAAGTGGGCTGATCGTCATCGTGCATTTATGGCTTGGTTGGCCCTATGGTATTCCGTAACTCACAGAGACACAGGACAAAACGAGGAGATGCATTTCATGAGCAGTGTTTGAGGATGAACGAAAGGCGCTGATGTTACAGATTCGTGTCTCCGTGCATCTTCAATTCCAGATCTGGAGCATCGGGAAGCCTTCCCGGCTAGTGCAATTGCAGCACCTATTTGACAATAGCGTAGCAAAATCATAATGCTTTCGTCTTTCGAGACACTCCCAACGCCTTCATTAGTTCGTCTCCCTCATTTTGACAGTCCAAAACGCCAATCCCTTTCGCTGCATATTTACAACAAGTGCTGCCCGTGCCCAGCCAGATCTGCTGCCGAAACCGACATAGCCTGATCAAGCTGCTGCTGAAACTGCGCATCCATCTGTGGCGAATGCTGAGCATATGGGTTGGTCAAGTGGTCTGGTATCTGCTGCGCTCCCAACGCAGCCTGTTGCATATTGTGAAGTTGCGAAGGTGACATCTGATGCTGCATTTGCGCCGGCGACATCTGCTGCGTGTGGTATTGAGGCACTTGACCCGGGCTCATTTGCGGCGGACTCATCTGCGGCTGCATCGCCATCGTAGAAGCGTGCAGATTAGGCTGTATGTCGAAAGAGTTTGAGACAGGTAGGACCATCGATGGGTTACTGATCTGGCCGGTCTGCACGGGGCTCATCTCCAGATTGTCCTCTGGATCCATGTGCGTCATTTCGGCCGCCGGTACAGCTTGTTGTTGTTGCTGAGACTCGAAGGCGGCTGCCGACTCGGCAAGAACAGGCAGGTCGGGGTGCGTCTCCATTAGCTGGCTCCGTGTCATATCGTCAATGGGTGTGCCGGTCTCTTCAAACTCGATTACACGCAGCCATTTGCGCTTCATTTTCGACATGGTCGTCGTGCTGCACACAATGCCGAATCGGTCGTGTATCAGCCATACCAAGTCGTCGAGGTAACGCGCCCGGTTTTTGGAATCGCGAAGCCATTCTCGGACTTCCTACATCCGTGTAAGTAGGAGTCTTGGGCAATAAGTGATGAGAAAAGTAGAAACAGAAACAGCACACGAGAACATCGAATGTTCGAACAACTTCAACTCACACCCACGACTTACCAGCTCTTGCTCAGGCGTAAGTACTTTCGGACGTCCATTCTTCTTATTCAGCTCAGCGGGCATATAGTTCGTGCCATGTTGTTGCAAGCATCGCTTCATGCGATAGATGCTGCTCCTGCCGACCTTGAGCTTGCGATGGATGGTGGTCGGGTCGAAGCCCGCCTCGAGCAGTTCTTTGATCTGCTCTTGGATCTCAGGCGGTTGTTTGCCCGAGCCAGGCATGGTCTCGAGGAGGGAAGGGCTTCGATTGAGGCGCGTGCAATAGTAGCGGCCCTGTGTGTGCGGGCCTTGCAAAAGTGAGTGGAATGGAAAATGGTGGGAAAGCTTCGCTGGCCCGCAAGGCAGCTGCGGGAGGGGCCGCTGCCAAGACGAGAGGGCTCGACAGGAGCTTGCTTCTTGACAAGCTTCCTGAACAACAACATCAACATCAACATCGACTTCCGCTCTATCAAATCTGCATCATAACGCACATTGCAGCCTATAGTTCCACTGAATTTCCTCATATACATCCTGCAATGCACCGCCCGGCATATACGTGAGTAAGAGGCGCTTTTGATGAGGCAATGAGGGAGCAACGGAGCCTTTCCCGCAGCCATTGGCTTGCATAGCGGCATCGCTTTGGTATTGATTTGCTCTTGATGTGCAGCGCTTTTCGGGTGCCCTTCGTCGCGCATCAGAAGGCTTTGTCTGGGTCTCGAAACGATAGGTTGCGTACTCATTCGGCCGCGAAAGCTGTGCCGTGCTCCCACTTCTGCTGCCAGTCTTATAATGGCTCGTATACCCAGTGGCCTCGTCTTGCTACCTCCCAGTCCTCTATCTCCATCGGTTGTCTGAGCGTACATTGATCAGCAGACTACAAGAGCGTTTACAGCGCTTCCAACAGCTGCCCAAGCAAGAACTGTCATCCGTTCTCGCCCTTCACTATGCGCTTCCTAACGCTGGTGTGTGCGGCCCTCCCAGTGTTCGCCGAGCACATTCTGCATGAGACAAGGACGACTCGTCTGCTCGGGAAATGGAGACAAACCACGCGAGTCGATCCGGGTGCGATCATCCCTCTCCGAATCGGCTTGAAACAGTATAATCTGGAACAAGGAGCAGAGAGACTCATGGCGATCTCGGACCATTCTTCCAAGCACTATGGAAAGCATCTTACTTTCGAAGAAGTCAACGACCTCTTTGCACCGCCTCTCAGCGCCGTTGAAGCTGTCAAGTCATGGCTGCTCGAGCATGGGGTCGATGAAAGAATCATTGCTCATAGCGACAACAAGGGCTGGCTTGCAGCTGATATCCCTGCCGGCGAGGCAGAGAGGCTCTTCCTCACAGAGATGTTTGAGTATGAGCACGAATCGAATGGCTACACTCGCATGGGCTGCGAGACTTACCATGTTCCTTCCCACCTCCGCGAGCATATTGACTACATCACTCCCGGAGTGAAGATGTCTGCGCCACTAAAGAAGCGCAACATCAAGCGGGACCAGAGACCCCATCGATACGGCAAGAAGCCACATTGGCATCTACCTCCTAACTGGCATCATGGCTGGACGATGCCGCCGGCCGCCTCTAGCCTTCCGACTGAGGTACGATCGCTAGTCATGTTGACATTTTGACACTTTGTTGAAAGTTGTGCTGACTCTTTGTGCTTGAAATACTGTAGTTGCAGAACTGCGGGGTCAACATTACCGCTGCTTGCTATCGTGCCCTGTATCAACTGCCAGTAGGACACATCAACGACTCTGTCAACACTCTTGGCTTCTTCGAACAGGGCGATTACTTCTCACAGTCGGACGTCAGCAAGTCTATAGCTTTGATTGCGCCCAACGTGCCGCCCTCTACAGCGCCAAAGGTAATCGGAATCGATGGCGGAGAAGCTCCGGTGGCAGCTTCGTCTCCGTACAACACTGGTAAGTTCTCGATCCCGACAGCGATCTTTTCTCAGCTGTATCCAAGCAGACGCAATTCGTCTGGGCATCACTGTCGCTCAAATCTACAGTGGAGTCTGAAGCTCTGCCCCTTCGTCTCTTCCCTCTGCTAGAATGTTTTGAGGCTGCGACAGCGATTCTACCTGTACCTTGCTCGGTCGCCTGGCCTACTGCTGACAATTTACTTCGAATAGGTGAATCGGACATTGATTTAATCATCGGGATCTCCCTGGCTTATCCTCAAAGCGTCATTGTTTATCAGGTTGACGATATCAACTACGCGCCAGCAGAGGTCGCTCAAGACAACTTGTTCAACACTTTCCTCGACGCTTTGGACGGCTCATATTGCAATTATACCGCCTACGGCATCACAAGCGATAGTCCCAATATCGATCCTGTCTACCCGGACGATTCTCCTGACGGCTACAAAGGACAGCTTCAGTGCGGAACGTATAAGCCAACTCGCGTTATCTCGATTTCATATGGCGAAAGCGAGCTCGATCTGCCGAAGAACTATGCCATGAGACAGTGCAATGAGTTCATGAAGCTTGGTTTGCAAGGCCATACGATCTTGATTTCGAGCGGTGACTACGGCGTCGGAGACTTTGCGACACCAGACGACCCCAACGGCTGTCTCTCTGGTAACGGCCAAAACGGAACAATCTACAACCCTGACTACCCAAGCAATTGTCCTTGGATCACTTCCGTGGGTGGTACTCAGCTGCAAACAGATCAAACAGTCCTCGATCGGGAAAGCGCCTTGCAACTTGACCTATCTTATCCAGGTGGCCCCGATGAGCTGCGCTTTTTCGCGAGCGGTGGAGGGTTTTCAAACTACTATCCGACGCCGTCTTACCAGAAGACTGCCAAAGATGCCTACTTCAACAAGCACGATCCCGGTCATCCATACTACATCGCCAACAACGATGCTAGCAACATTGGTGCCAATGGTGGCATTTACAATCGCGCCGGACGAGGATATCCTGACGTCTCGGCCAACGGTGGCAACGTACCAAATTACCTTACTATATTTTGCGATATAGTTGAGAATGCCAAGAGTCGCAGAGCCGCACCACTTCAGCAGCACCTGCACCAGTAATCAGCCCCCTTTCTTACCAGATATCTCGTGGATGGTATAGCCAGACATCATGCAGTCTCAGGTGTTGTTTCTAGTGTTATACCAGCTCCTTTTCCATGCCCTCGTCTACGCCATGCCCGGCAGGCTGCCCGCGGAGGTGTCGAAAAAGGCGACTTTGTACTTTAACGACGGCTATTTAATCGAACAGATCATGGAGCGCACAGGTGCTAGCCAGTCGACGGTGTATCGGTGGAGGTACTGCTATGAACTCTTCGGAGAGGTGTATTGTCCGGTACAGGTAAAGCGAGGGCGCAGAGCGACGTTAACTCGAGAGATGGAGGATGTAAGCCTTTGACTTCTGATCTGTCTGTATACGTCCTTAGTTAGCTACTAACTCTACTTCCTCTGCAGTGGTTACTCAATTATCTCGGCGACCGTCTAACCGCATTCCTCGAGGAGATGTGTATAGAGCTGTACGACAATTTCGGCGTAGAAATCGATCCCTCGAACGTTTAGCGAATGCTCCACCGGCGCGGCTAGAATCGTAAGCAAACTCTAAAGGTTACGAAGGAGCGTAATCCAGTAGCAAGAGTAGTGTGGTCGATAAAGAGCTGGAAGTGGCCTATCCATAAGTTGATCTTTATCGATAAAACGGCCTCGAATAAAAAGACTGCTTATAGGAAGTATAGATAGAGCCCAAAGGGGATAAGCTATCACGACTATCAGTATGCCTAGCGAGAGAAGCGACTATCTATCTTACCGGCACTTACAATCAATAGATACTTGCCCTACACTCTCTACGTTTAAGGAGCCGTAGATTAAGTCACTTTCGACGACTAGCTCGAGAATAAGGTATTACCGCTTATTAAGGGCGAGGAGATGATCTTTATAATAGACAATGCCTCTATTCACCACAGTGATTAGGTTAAGCAGATCATTACTACTGTAGGCTATCGATTAGAGTATTTATCGCCCTACTTACCGGATCTTAATCTAATCGAAATGACGTTTAACCTATTAAAGAGGTGGCTTAAGAAGAACGAGGGCCTAATACACGGCTTCGACACCTTTACTAACTTCCTTAGCTAGGTATTACACTATATAGCTAGGCTGGATATACGTAGTTTGTTTAAATATAGCGGATATAATATAAACTATAAGGTAGAGGATAATCTACTAGATGAATTAGATAGCCTACACTTGTAATATTGCTTATATATTGAGCTAAAGTTCTAAATTTGACCGCTAAAGATATACGTTTTATAAACATACTAAAAGCCTAAATTTAAAGACTTAACTTTGTACCCTCCGGCGTTACTTTCTTAATAGTTACTACACCGAATTCTACGAAAAGTAGATAAAAAGAACCGCCTTAATTAGACAATCCTTAGCATATATAGTTTGTATAGGCTGCTATAATATAGTAGAGGTGTAGGTAGCGCTGAAGGTATATAAGCTAAAGCCGGCTTTTTTAACTTCGGAATTGCGCTGGACTCGCCGCTTTAAAAGCGGTAGCGACGACAGTATAGCTATAGAGGGCAACTAGGCCAGCGGAATCGATAGAAGACTCCGTTTGTATAGGGATCTAGCGTAGCGGAAAGTCTTCGGCGACTCTACGTAGTAAGGCGATCTCTAAAGTATATATACGGCTTATATATAATAAAATCATGGAAATTGATAGAGATCTTGGTAGTTTGCGACGTTGTTTCTTATATAGCTAGCGGAGTATAAAAGAAGCCGTTCGATCGTTAAAATACAAGGAAACATATAGTAAATATAGACTAAGTAGACTAGCCGTTTCTCTATTATAAATGTCATTAGGAGCATAAGATCCCTTACGGTCTCTTAGCGAGTTTCATCTTCTAGAAACGTTTTAAGCTTGCTTATAAGCGTAAACGATATCCGTCCGGAAAGCTTATATCTTTCCACTTAATCCGATTAATCTACTAAACGCCGTTATAGTCGTACTTCTCGCGTAAAAAGAAAGCCTCTATAGCGGTAAGATTAGCCTAATTATCCGGATTAGTCTATTCGTGTTGAGTAGGCGCCTATTAAAAGAATTAAGCGAGTAAACTACGTAGAGGCGTACCGACTACTTTAGTAACGCGAGAAGGAATTAGAGAGTCTCCTCGATATTACTACTACTATTGTTGTTACTGCTACGGCTGCTAACCCTCTTTATACTAAGCTAAATACCTACTAGTCGCTATTAATAAAGCCGCTCTAATAATCCCTTCGTAATCTACTAGAGGTGGTACGATTAGCGCTAAACGATTACGAGCTAGAGTGTAAGGAACATCCTTCGTAATAGCTATAAGACCGGACTATAGCTACTTCTACTTCCTGTCCTTAAACTGCTATATTTTGGTAAATACAAACTCGCTAGGCTTCTTTAGAGTAACACCTGCCTTCTTCGTAGTAAGCGCGTAAGACTAGAGCTTAGTACTATTAGTAGAAAACTAGTAGTGATTCTAGGGGATATCGGGTAGCTCCTCTAGCTTATAGTAGTAACCGCCGTAGTTAGCGTATCTAGGGAGGGTATACATATAATTAGCCTTAAGCTTAGTACTGTAATTGCCTTATGCCTTTTCTTCTATAATAAAGGCCTTGCTATCTAACTGCTGTTGATCGTTCGGCTTTAACTTACTGATAGGCTTAAGCTAGGCTCTAGTAGCTACGTCCTTCGCTAGTGTCTTGAACTCTATATCGATTTTGATCTTGTTACGATGCTCGCGCTGGAACTCTTAGGCTGCTAATATTGCCTTTATATAGTCCTCACTGCCTTTCTAAGATTGCTTAAACCAGTTAGCCTTTTTGACGTTGTAAGCAGAGCATATAATGAAGGCGTCGCCGAGGAAGAGACCTTTCTTCTGCGCAGCTTCGTTCGCCCACATATAGGCTGCATTGCCATGCTTAGTTAATAGCCCCGTGCGGTCGTGATTCTCGATCGCAATCTCACTGCTACCTGTCAAAAGACGCCAGGTTTGTTTGTATTGTAACTCCTTAGGCTCGGAGGCTGTCTCAATATCGTCTTCGTCCAGAAGCACGCCGTCCACTCGCCGCTGTCTTCTGATTATGGCCTTAGGCTGCCGTGACGTAGTCGCCAGCTTGGTTAACTCCCCTTCTTCAACTCCTACACCCTCAACAACCTCTTCATTATCGACAATAGTCGTAGCGTCGCTATCCTTCCAGAACGAGCCGTGTGCAGCGGCCTTAAACGCAGGCATATCATCAAACTTCTCGTGCCATTCGGTCTTGCTTATTCCCTTCTTTCCGCCCTTCTTCGCCGGCGAGCGCGAGGCACGCCGCTCGACCGCCTCCTTGTGCGCAGGCAGCTCCTTCTTAGGCACCTTGCGCTGACGCGATTGACGCCCTTGCGCGATAGCAGGTGCTGGTTTCTTCGACTTCGGCGCCATAGACGATTCGGACGCGTATAGGAGGTAAATGCGATACAGCTCGAGCCTAAGCTGCGCAGCGACGACGACAGCAAGTTCGGCAGGAAGATGAACGATCAGAGCCATGGTAAAGGCCTATACAGCTATCTAAAAGAGCGGTGTAATATGGTTTATACAATAGCATGGGCAGCAGCCATGATCTGAGGTGGTGCGGCTCTGTGACTCTTGGCATTCTCAACTATATCGCAAAATATAGTAACGATACCCTCACCGGCGCCTACGGCACTTCACTTTCAACACCAGTCTGGGCATCCGTTGTAACACTCTTGAATCAACAGCGCACGATCGCTGGCAAGGGGCCAATCGGGTTCCTGAATCCTATCTTGTATGCCAATCCTTGGGTGCTCAACGACATCGTGAACGGGTCGAACCCCAACTGCGGCAGCTCGGGCTTCAAGGCTGTGCCTGGCTGGGATCCAGTCACTGGTCTGGGGACTCCAAACTATCCAAAGATGCTTGAGTTGTTCTTGAGCTTGCCGTAGTCGCGGCAACGGCGCATTTCATTGATCAATACCTTTGGCTTCTTCCGGAAGTCTTACCATTGAAGCGAAAGATGCCTCTACAATAGCTGTGTCTATTGCCGTGGATACAAGTGACCATTGAAGGTATGCACACGACCCTAGCGTAGCCCTTGAAGAATACTGTCCATGTCGCCGTCGTCGAGTACCGCAATCGTGCCCAAGCCCGCGCTAAACCGAAACTGGGTTTTCGATTGTACTCTCTCCTTAGCTTCATGCCAAGCCACAGTGATAACTTGGGAGATTTCGTGCTGCTGCTCTCCTTTTTCTTGCGTCACCTCTCGCGTCAAGGAACAACATCCAACACTGACTGTCACTCGTCATGCGAGGGGTTCCTTTGAGCTTAAGGCGCGAGACACCGAGAAGTTGAACGCGTCCTTGACTCCAGTAATGGGTCTCTGCCGAACGATGGTGCTACGCGAGTCCGCGTCGGGCTGGCAAATGATTCTTCCAAAGCCCGACAACAGAATTATTATTATTATACAAAGGTAGGCGACTGAACGGTTTCTGAGTATTCGGCCCGCACACGCGACAATCACTATTCTCTGGATCGAAAGTCCGACTTCATCATGCGCAAAACTATCCTGCTTCTCAATGGCCCCAACCTCAATCTTCTGGGAACGCGAGAACCTCATATCTACGGCAGCACAACACTGGCAGACGTTCAGAATGCTGCCACGAAGCAGGCAGATGGCCTTGGGATCACGGTGCAAAGCTTTCAGTCAAATCACGAAGGAGCTATCATCGACCGAATTCACGAAGCGCGAGGCGTTGCGGACTTCGTGATCATCAACCCAGGAGCCCTCACACATACCAGCGTAGGGCTACGAGACGCGTTATTGGGATGCAGCTTGCCATTCATCGAGGTACACATCACCAACATCCACGCGCGGGAGGCGTTCCGGCATCACAGCTACTTGAGCGACAAGGCAGTGGCAGTGGTTTGTGGTCTGGGAGTGTACGGGTACAAAGCGGCTATCGACTTCGTCGCTCAAAAGCTGGAGAGCGAGCCAGCGAAGGAATAACTCAGTTGTCTGGGTCTTCCATCTGGACCGCACGGGTCGTGCGGCTGCTACGCGGATATCAGGGAGATCATCTTACCTGAGCATCTGACAAGAGCTGAACTTTTGCAATGTGCTGGGTTGGCCTGCTTCGACCTCTACGTACCGGCCAAGACATGAGCCGAAGCAAGCTCCCGGCTGCGGCAATTGGTGGGGTGCATTGGAGAACAGGACTCCAGCGGGGCGATTTCCGGCTTTGACAAGCAACCACGTCAACTGCGTTACTAAAAGACAGCTAAATACAGGTGCATTGCGTTGCTACTCCATTGTTTACAAATGACCATATACAAGGTAGCTTGTCGTCTCATTTTCTCGCAATCTTTCTGAACTCATCTGGCAGCTATGGATCCATCCCAAGTCGAGGTCCCTCCACTCAAGGACCTTACTATTGACAACATCACAGACAATGTCAAGTTGATCAACTCCAAATGCCCGAATCCGCGATTGAAATACATCCTGGAGCGAGTCGTGCAACATCTCCATGACTTTGCCAGGGAGACCCGACTCAGCCATGAAGAATGGATGACAGGTCTCCTCTTCCTCACAGCAGTCGGCCAGATATGCACAGATGTAAGACAGGTACGTCTACCCTTCACAATACATAAATAAATCGCAACATCCAACTGATACATATTTATGTGTAGGAATTCATCCTCCTCTCCGACATCCTCGGCCTCTCCCTCCTCGTCGACTCAATCGACCACCCCAAACCCCCCTCCTCAACCGACGGCACCGTCCTTGGACCCTTCCACTCCCACGAAGCCCAACCGCAATCCAACGGCTCCCTCATCTCCCACGACCCCGACGGCGAACCCTGCCTAGTCCTCTGCACCATAAAAGACACCCACGGCTCCCCCATCCCGGACGTTAAAATCGATATATGGGAAACTGATAGTAAAGGTTTCTATGATGTACAGTATCCCGGCAGGGAGGGCCCGGATCAAAGAGCCGTGATGAGATCAGATGATAAAGGGGTATTTTGGTTCAACGCAATTACTCCTGTGCCGTATCCGATTCCGCATGATGGGCCTGTGGGGAAATTGCTGGTGCAGTTGAAGAGGCATTGTATGAGGCCGAGTCATATGCATTTTATGTTTGAGAAGGAGGGGTTTGATCATTTGATTACGTGAGTGGATAAAGACGAGCGGGAGGGGTGATGGGTTGTGCTGACCGAGTGCAGGGCGTTGTATTTGAGGAATGATCCTTATGAGACTTCGGATGCTGTATTTGGGGTGAAGGAGTCTTTGATTGTGGATCTGAAGACTGTGACGGATGAGCATGTGAAGAAGTATGGGGTCAAGGAGGGGACGAAACTGATCACTTATGATTTTGTGCTTGTTACGGATGAGGAATCGAGGAAGTTGCGGGAGAAGAACGCCATGGAAGCGATGAAAGCGCAAGGGAGGAGTATGAAATTGTGGAATGGGTTGCCTGTGCCAGACGTCGACTGATTGACGGATAATACGAAACGATTCTCAACGATTCCATCTTTTCCTAACTACACCTCTAGCGCATTCACTTTTGTGCTCTTCAGACCCAGTCCAGGAGAGCGATGATCAGAAGCTCCCCAACATCTTTGGAGGACAAAATACCGCCTTCTCTCTTGAGCCATGTCTTTCGCCTAGCCCTGTATATACCATTTTCGTCCCTTTCCAGGCTATCTCGACGATCTGGAACCACAGGCGGCCACACCATGTACCAGAATGGTACTCCATTCGCGATGGCCATATCCAGCAATCTTAGCACCAAGGCAGTGCACCAGTACGTAGACAACAGAGCATTGTTGGAGCCCGTGAATCTGGCCAGAATGATTGAAGAGATATATCCAGTGAGCGCCGTCGCTGCTGCGAAGTAGTATAACGTGTGCATCAAAATCAAGGGATCCAATATGCGTCGCAAAAGAGGCTTGCGATTCGTCTCGGACCTCTCATCGATTGGCGACTTGAACGAGCCAGAGACTGTGAACTTTGTATTCTCGAGATCAATGAAGAAGGATCTGAAGATACAGTAAACGTGATATGGCGTGACCCAATAGCGGTTCTTGGACATGTTGGATGTATTCTTGGATCCGAGATGGCCGAAAGCGACGTATTTCCAGATTTTGTAGAGAAGCCAGAGGGTTAGGAAGGTAATTCGAGGATTGTGGCGAGCTGGAGTGGTAGAGTTGTAGGGGTTGGAGAAGGCGATGTAGGATAGCCAAGCTGGAATGTACAGCATCGGAATGATGACAGCGGCGTAGATATACGTTTTGAATGCGTGGATCATTCCAAAGCATCGTTGACCCCAGCTCAGCGAAGAGCTCCGGTTGATAATGGGCAGGAAGAAGCGGAACTTTATCGCAATCAGAAGACTTCCGGCAGTCCATCTTAGTCTCTGAACGATGTACGCATGAAAGGAGCCCGGTACCATGCCGAATTGTAGTTCGTCTTCGATGAACGCCGATCTCCAGCCTCGGGCAGCTAACATATAAGAGCACTGGATGTCCTCGCCAATGCTTACTAGCGGCCATCCACCTATACTGTCGAGGGCTGATCTTCGCATGACATAGCCGGACCCAGAGCATTGTGAAGCTCCGAAACGATCACGGAGCGGTTCGAGAACTTGAGCGAAGGTGTTTGTATCTTGAGCAAGGGCGTCGTCTGCGGGGACATTGTATGATAGCTGTGGTGGGTTCGCCATTGCCAATGTTGGGTCTTTGATCAGATGGGGTACGGCTCTGGTGAGCCAGTCCCGCTCGGGTATCATATCTGCGTCGAGAGCTGCGATGAATTCTGATGATCCATGTAGGGAGTGCGTTGCCGTGATGCCGAAACGGAGGTTTCCCGCCTTGAAGTAGTGAGGAATCTCGGGTTTCTTGTCTCGACTGAGGTAGACGACAGGCAGGCGAGCATGGTCATTGCTCGTTAGCCGATCATTGAGCTCATATACTCTTCCTGGTAGCGTTGTGCTCCTGCCATCGTCTAGTAGGAATACCTGATAGCAGCTTGCTGGATATTCCTGGACAGCTGCGGCAGCTACCGTGTCCATGATGACTTCCTCATCTTCACCGCAAACGCTGAGAGCTGTCAGCGGTCATTCGGCTCATTTTTCATATACACACCTACGTGATCAAGACATGTACCGTGGGCGCCTTTTCTCCACACAGTTGATATCGTACACGACCGAGAGCAGCGGTACGTCGAATGAAGAGCAAGCTGATTTCTAGGAGCTGTAGCAGATCAGGTCCGGCTAGGATGAGTTCGCACAGAACTGCTGCGGTCTGTACTGCAGAAGGAGAGGTCCGGCACGAGAGCATTCGCTGACTGAGGTATATGATCCATGCTATGCAGGTGAAAAAGTGAAGTATTCCTCCAGTGATAGTGTCAAGCGGCATCTTGCTCTCACTCGATGCCTGTCGTCGTATGTTGTAGGCATTTCCAAATGAAATGCTGCTTGGCTGGTCGTGGAGATGCTTCTCTTCGTCTTTGTCCAGAGACAGTAGCCGTTGCCGGCATGTGCCTGCTCCTGGTGCCATCGTAGTGACTGCAGTTGAGGGAGAGATTGATCGATTTCGACAGTGAGGCTCTCTTTAGTGTTTAGCAAAATTAACATGCTTGGTCAACGAAGAGATTGATGACGGCCCCATGCATGGAGCGAGTATGTCCGAATCTGCTTCATCTGGGGGTGAACTTCTTGGAGCGACCGCTTGACTAACAACGTAGGAGATTGGCAGAGTGCTCAAATTTGTTGATAGGTTGATAGCAATTCGCGTCGACAGTTCCCACCTGCAATGTGTGCTTCTGTCCGGGATTTTCGCCAGTGCAGAGATCGTCAGAAATGGGCTTTGCGTGGCTAAAAGGCGGTGGCTGCATTCCTGTGGTGGCACTGATCAGATGGAAAATGAGTGGACAATGGGTTCAGGACTAGCCTCTTGAAGCTGTTACAACCCGAAACATGGGCAGTCGTCCTGTCGCACGGCTTGAGCATCCGCCAAATCCGAATGTCACTGCATTATCATCGCAGCGCCTTCAACACAAGAAGGTCGCTGCCCATATTACCAGAGACGTCATGAGGTGTGACAGGCTGATGAAATGCTTTCTCGCGGTTTACGGGTCCATCCAACGTAGACTCCTCGTCTATATCCCATAATCGACGAGCATTATCGTGTGCAGATTCCAAAAGCATGAGCGAGACAGATGTGCCCATCACAGTGCGAGACCTGTCGGCTTCAAGCAGCCAGGTTGAGCGGGCTCGAGTGCGCGGAATCGTCCAAGAATCATCCGTTGAAAACGACCGCGTTCGAGCTCAAATCTACGATGGATCCTCATCCCAGCTCATCGAAGCTCTCTTTCGTCCAGAACGAATGACGACCATTTTCTTAGATCCCTATACCACTGTCAAGGTGATCGGGACGTGGATGCCAGAGCAGAAAATTCTCCAAGTCGAAGAGTGTGAAATTTTGGGCACCTCAGATGCCGCAACAAATCCACTGAGCAATGGAGCTTTAGAGGGCCAGTCACATCCGCATCTTCGAGTCCGCACAAGGTGGCAAGGCATGCTGCTACGCTTCCGATCAGCAGCTGAATCCGTTATGTAAGTAAAGCAATGCCGGGGGACCAAATCACAGTCTTCGCCAGATTCTAAGACGCAATGCGCAGACAGTCTTACTTCGACAGCCACCCAGAAGGCAAATTCTACCAAGTCCGGCATCCGGTCATAGCCTGGACAGACTGTGAAGGCGGGGCCGAAGTTTTCCCCGTGCTGAATCAGAGATCGAAGAAAGATACGGTTCTGCCCCGTGAAGACTTCTTTGGTCGTCGATGCTTTTTGACAGTAACTGCAGCGATCCATGGAGAGGCGTTTGCGATGGGGCTCGACCGGGTGTGGATGATTGCCCCTTGCTTTCGAGCAGAGAGGGTTCATGATGAGAGACACCTCGCTGAGTTTTCGATGCTGGAGATGGCGATGAACTATGTTGAGGATCTGGAGACGATCCTAGATCTTTGTGAGAACTTCGTTGTGGCGTTCGTCAGCAGACTCCGCGAGACAGAGGAGGCTCGAGAACTTTTCGGTTTCGTCGACCAAGCTGGAGCCGATGTTATGAGCAATAACGACCTCTGTGCTCGCTGGGACTCGCTTTCGCGGCCAAGATGGACGAGGATAAGCCACTTTGATGCAATGAAGCTGTTGCAGCAGAAAGAGCGCGAGGGAGCGATTTCGTTCGAGCAGCATCCCAATCCGGAAGATGACCTTTCGAACGAGCATGAGTTATGCTTGTGCAAGCACTTCGGAGGGCCGGTGTTCGTCACACAATATCCTAGTAAAATTCGGCTGTTTTCCGCTTTGCAATCACCTCCGCCAAGTGAATCGACCCAGCTCCAGACAACTGAATCGATGGACCTTTTAGTGCCCGGAATTGGCGAGATTGTGAGTGGCGGCCTGAGAGAGCATCGTCTTGACAAGTTGATTGAGGTCATGCGTGCAAAAGGATTCTTCGCAGATTGCGAAGCGAAGCAAGATCCTCGCAGGGGCAGCAAATATCCATTCTTGCGACAAGATGAATCGCTCGACTCACTAGAATGGTTCGCCGATTTGAGACGGTGGGGCACTGCGCCGCATGGAGGATGCGGGTTCGGATTTGAGAGACTGCTGTGGTATCTCACTGGCACAAAGTCGGCGAAAGAGTTGTTGGCGTTTCCGCGGTACTTTCAGAGCTGTGAAGCGTAGGCGAATCATCTATATTGCACCGTCTGCCCGTCATTCTATGGTGAGTCCAGGTTCAAAGCGCCGCCATGCGGATATTCGTCCTCGCTGTAGTGCGAGAAGACAGTCTCCCTCATCAGCTTGCGTGGTGCTCGTCGGCCCGTGAACAGCTCAAATTGAGCAAAAGCTTGTTCAGGCAGCATATCAAGTCCATCCTGGGATTGTCAGTCATGCATTTGGGGGAAACTTCAATCATTGCTCACCATCAATTGCCAGCCTTTGCTTGCTATGCTTTGAACTTGGCGGACCAGAGGTGTTAGGATAGGCATGTAAGCCAGCTTGAATAGAATCAGCATGTGTGATGTGTCGAGTCTAGGCAAACACTCACTTCCACTACGACACCGCCTGTCCGGCTGTTCAGCCAATCTTTCGGCAGGGTAAAATTTGTTGGCGTCCCATCGGCAGTCTGCGTCGGAATGCAGCTCACGATCATGGTCGGGTGTCTCATATGTTCGGGCCATGCGCTCTTGAAAGATTCCAAAGCCTTCACGGTCGTCGACGCTGCGTTAGCCGGGCTGAGCTCAGCGATCTCGTTGCTCTTGATTAATCGATTGTAGTGATTTGCAAGCTCTTCTGCGTTGCCCTTCGTCCGATTGCAGACAAAGATATTTTGCACTCCCAAGGATATCATAGAGTAGATCGCTGCGCGAGCCATTCCTCCAGCTCCGCATACGAGTCCAGTGCTGTGCGGGCGTACAGTATTGGCTGGTGACAATCCACGCCTGATACAGGCGCGGATACCGATCCAGTCGGTGTTGTCGCCGTACAAAGCCTTCACTGGGCCTGTCTGGTTGCGCGCCCTGAAAATCCCAACTTCGCTTGATATCGATTGGATCACAGAGTCATCTCGCAGTGGAATGACGGTATTCAGTGCTCCAATAGCCCGTGCGTGCGGACTGAGAACGTCCATCATCGGGAGTGTCTTTGTCTTGAAAGGCTGCACGATGGCCGCGCCTCCAAAATCATGTTCTTGTACAAGTGCCACAAAGTCATCCAAAGTAGAAGCCGAGTGTGTTCGATACGAATGAGGCATACCACAAACGTGATACGCTGCATTGTGCATAGCAGGTGAAAGCGAAAAGCTGACATTCGCGCCGTAGATCAAGAACTGCATTGGCTCATGAACGAAGCTTGTGAATAGAGCCTGATTGCGCTGCTTTGCCGTGACAAGAGAGTGCTCTTGATCGGCCGTGGCGATGGTGGTCGTGATCGGCGTCTCGGCGGAGGAATCCGGGGGCGCGACTGGAGTGAGAATGCTGTTGAAGCACATGGACGTTCGACCTTGCCTTCCAGTACAGTAAGCAATAAGGCCAGGAGAGCCCGCTTGGTGTAGCTCTCTGATATGTTGCTGAAAGGCCTGGATGGCAAAATTGTCAGCCAGTGTGCCTTGGGGCATTGTCAATTTGACCAGCTCGCATCCAAGGCTCTTGCCTTTGTTGAATGCGTCAAGGCATTGGTGGCTCTGCCATCCATCCACAAGACGGACGCTCCACGCATGTTCTCCGATTATCCTCGTCTTGCTTTTACTAGCAAGCAGCGGCCTCAATTGAGAGTCTTCCAGCGTGAGGTCGACTGTGCAGTAGTCTGGGCCAAGTCGGAGGCAGTACTCTAATAGCTCCAGCGCCGTGAGCTGTTTGTGCATGCCCCCGCTCCCGCTTGATGTTACCGCGATAACAATGGGTAGGATCGTGGATCGCCTGATGATGGCGAAAGCCTCATTGACTAGATTGAAGCAACTGTGCTTGCCCAACTTCCAGACGCCTCCTGTCTTCGGAGTGGTACAGACATTGAGCTGTATTGCATCTACGCCAGTCTGTGCTTCATCCAAGTCAAGCCGTCTGGCCACAACATCATCGGCCAAGAGGTCCACAGCCGACGTGAACTCTAGCTTATCAACACTCATCTGCGAGAGTGGATAAGCTGATTGATGAGATCTCCCACGATCGTGGTCTCCGATTATGTTCCTTAGAAGCTTCAAAAAGTCATGTTCTGTTCGCTTCAATGTCAGGAATGGGCCATGTGAAATTCTGGTCGCAGCTGATCTCGAAGCTTCCTCGGGTTGCAGTCCTCTATCGAGCGTTTCGGAGACGTTGAAAAACTCATAGTTGGTACACTCGCGCAGAAGTGGCTCGGAAGCTCTGATGAGGTCTTGTATGCGCTCGTCAGACCACACGCGGATGTAGCTTTGAATACCAGGAATGTCTCGCGTCACGTAGATGACAGGATGGCTTTGCGCGTATTGTTGGACGATTCTCGCGCCTTCGCTCTCGAGATCTGCGAAGCTGCACACGACCACGCAGTTCCGGCTGTTACTTTCCAGTAGACGTTTGAGAACCTCGCAATGCTTTCTGTGATACTCGGCCGGTCCCTGAATCTTCCGATATTCAGTTCTGGTGGAGCCAGTAGCTTCTGAGAAGGCTCGATCAGACTCGATGAGGCGACGACTATAAGCCGAAGCTGCCAGGAAACCGAGCGAGCTCTTGCCAACGCCACGAACACCAATCAATAGTATCGAAGCCTCCGAGCTGAATGCAACCTTTCGCGGTCGAGACTCAAGTCCGCTAAGAGTGGCGTGAGTTCCATTTGGTGGTGTAGGAGTCAAGCTGGCTTCTCGAGATCTAGATATGTGCTGTAAGATCTCCTTGGAGTTTGGTCGTGGAGAGGGAAGATCTTCAATTCCTCGCATGTCGTGATATGTCCGCTTCACGCCGGCATGTACGACGGCCATTTCTTCAGTCCAGTGTCTGATGTACCGTCGGTTCAAAATCAAAACGTCGGCATCCAGGAAGACGAGGGCAGTCCAGACCTCTTAGAGACAGGCAGATGGGATGAAGACTGTGTCTTCGTTGATCCATGAAACACTCTGGCTGGTGAGAAGTCAGGTGAGGTCAAAGGCTTGTCTGATGTCTGTGGAGACGTCTTCAGCCCACATAGGCATCTTGTTGGAAGCCAGACGGCGTGTGCCTCCTAGAAGCATAGTCGTCGATACGGCGTGTGTAGATGCCGTATGCTGCAATGTTGCAATGGAGGTCTGAGGACCGAGATAGGGGGTAAGTCTTCTTCCCCGTGTCCTCAGCACAGGCCTTCTTGGCACCGAAACGCGTCCTCAAACGCCAATCGCCTCTTGGGTCGGTACATTCACCTCACCGTTGCCGAATGGCCGTAGCATGGGGCGGTCCTGGGGCCATTAAACATCTGGGGCCCCATAATGCCATTCTCCAGCTTTCAAATGGTGAGAGATGATGTTTTCATAACAATACACGCCACCGGAAACCCCAAGGGCGACCCTGACCCCGCTTACCTGCGATCCTGAGGAGACGAGATCTGCCGATTCCCGTATACCATCTTCATCAGACAGCCGAAGCGGCATTGCGGCCGAATGCGCTGGTCTGGCATCGTGTACGATACGAAGATGCAGTGATTTGCTGCCCAGGAAGATCTTTCCTTTGCTATGATTGACAGTGCCAACGAAAGCCCATCTGATGGACTCAAGCGGTCTGCGAACTCTGGGATGAGGAAGGGCGATGTCTCTGCGCAGAAAGCAAAACGCGTGCGTGTCTCGCGAGCGTGCGATCAGTGCCGTGCTGGACGAGAGAAATGTGATGGGGCACAGCCTTCATGCCAGACTTGCGAAAGTCAGAGCCGACCATGTACCTACAATGAGCAGCCGAAGAAGCGCGGAATACAGCCCAACTACATCAGGACGCTCGAATTGACTCTTGCATGGATGCTGCAGAACCACCCAGAAAGCGAGGTTGGTGGAATTGAAGCTCACTCCTATCATAGGCATTGCTGACATATTGTAGTCCCAACTCTCACATCTGCTGCCGGACTCTACGCATTCTGCGCACCAAGCCATAGCATACAAAGATGTCGCTGGCGCAGACACACTGCACACAAGCTGGCGACACAGCATCATCTGCAGGCAGATCGATCAGATGCTTTCTGGTGCTCCAATTGAAATGCCTTCTATGACAGCTGGAGGAGGTGTCTCGAGCAGCCATACCAGCAAGGCTCGTGAAAATCGAGCGCCTTATCAATCGCCGCCTCTATCTGCGCTCTCGGACGTTGGTGGATTCCAACAAGAGACTCACGACGCTGCAGGCGGCGCGTTTGACGCGCTCTCGCCATCTGCCGCTCTTACCGGCCTCTCGAGGGACGTACCTGACTTGCTTCACTTACCGGAAAACGCGTGGGCATTGCTTGAGCACTACTTTGCGTTCACCCAGACTTGGCTCCCCATCACTGAGAAGCACGACATTCTCAAGCTCATGTATAGCTACCGACCTAGTGGACTTCCCTTGAGCGAGGCTGCAGGAGCGGGTCACGCTGAGCTGTGGAGTATCATGGCTTTTGCTTCCCTACAAGGGCGTGCGACCAGCTCAAATCATGACACGGACCGGTATAAAACTACGGCTCGATCTTTGATACCACACCAACATGGCTTTGAACTTGGACACATTAAGGCTCTTCTAATTCTCGGCCTTGTCGAGCTTGTTGACAAGACTTGGATATCGGCCTGGCTTGTCATCGGTACCGCGGTTCGCCTTCTCACGCACTTTAGTCTGGGCAAAGGCACAAACACCACTCTTTTTGAGGGCCGAACGAAGCACACATTGCTAGCGGCGTTCTTGCTGGAAAATGCGATCTCTTCTCGCACTGGGGCCATCACGCACATGAGGCCGGATGACATTCGCAAGATCGGCTTGCTCATAGAAGATGGCCTCGAAGAATGGGCCCCGTGGCATGATCCAGAGGCAACATCGTCTTTCGCGTCTGCGAAGTCTCCAGCACGATCCATCAGCACTTTCAATGAACTGATCAGGATTGCCATGCGACAACAGACCACAACAGTTGCTGGCACACCAGGCGCTCCAGACCAGTCTTCCGAGATGGACACTCTTTTCACGTTACTCCAAAATGCGGTTGCTTCGAACGGACGGGTACATCCGTCTGCGCTGCTGGTCAAAGGTCAGAGCATCGCAACGCCTCGTCCATCTACCCAGAAAGGCTTGGAACACACGCCAGCCTCCGTTCATAGTCAAGGGCACTTTGACTTCTCGGGACCTTTCATGAATCAGAACTACCCGTTCATGAGCATTCCAAACGAGGCAACAGAGTCTCTAACCGGCAGCACGCCTACGAACCAGATGCAAGGAGACACAACAGGGAATATGTGGACTGGCGAGAGCTCACGTCTCCCTGACCAAGGATCCTTCGACTTGGGAGAAGCTGCCCAAGCAACTCCAGGCGGTGGCGGAGACATCTTCGAGGAGTTGGCCATGCTTGAACGAACGGACTCGAGCCAGAACCCCAAGTTTATGCAAAACCTAGGTTTCGGCCCTGACTTGGACCTGGCGGAGTTCTTCGGAGCAGACTATCAGCCTTCAGATCCACTTCTTGCCTACATGCAGCCTTCGGCATTTGGAGACCTGTCATCTGGACAAGAGAACAATGGCAAAGAAGCAGGTTGAGACGGCGACTATCAATGCCGAAGATAACTATTCAACTTTCACCACACAGCGAGGACTTATCAACCTGGTCGTCCCGATTCAGTTGCATGCCAATCGAACACGCAACAGCGTGTCTCGTCAAGCGACTTCTAAAAGCGTCCCACTGCCGTGCTAGCAATCGGAGCCATGCGTCCGTGATAACGATGCTCAGGCTGCTTCGGTTGGGCAACAGCGCACTCAACTGCCCTCTCTTTCAAGAGGCAACTCGCATCAAGTCTGTCCATATTGCAAACTTTTAGCTGGCTTCGGAAGGATGCAAGGCTCAGACTGGAACGCTTGGGTCCCAGATATGCAAGACGACTCATTTGCCATAACGTCTCTATCTGTATATGGGTATCTCTACAATTACATGCCTTGCAAATGCGTCTATGTTTATCTCTTCGTCATGACCGCTGTGCAATTCCAACCAGAACGCCATCAAAGCTGAGCCCGAGGAGCGCCTTCTGTCGCTGCTCTACTAGACGACCTCACCCTTCTGTCGAGCCCAAAGTCTTCCACCATCTTCTGCCAAGATACAGCTGCCCTTTGCGCGTGCTCCTCTGGCACATGCGAGCCAGGCTCAACCAAGCTGCGATTGAACAACTCTGCACTGAGATACCCTTGAAAGCCCAAATCAACAAGGATTGCTTTCAAAATCGCTTTGATGGGAAGATATGCGCCTCGGTCTTCTTCGCCGTAGAAGAGTCGGCAATTTCGAGACCAGGACATCCTCGCACACTGTTCGGGGTTGTAAAATTCATGGCCTTCAACAAGCGGCGAAGACAGTCGTTCGGCGTCCACGACTTGGACGAAAGCAATCTTGTTGACATCCACAGTCTGCACAAGATGCCTCAAAGAAGCCGCCATATCCGCTTCAGCATTCGGATTCTTTCCATCAGGCGACGTCGGATCGGCGTATACTCGTCCAGCCATATTATACGTATCGAAACATATCCCAAAATTGTCACGATCTACCCGTTGAACGACTTCGTAGACTCGTTCCCAGGTATCGGTCCAAGTACCCCAGCAGAGCGCTTCATATGCGAACTTGATCCCTTCTGGCGCGCCGAGATCCGCGACTTCCTGCATGTCCTGGGTAATGAGGTCCAAATCGCCGCTGACTTCTGATTCTGGGAGACATGTCGATGGGATAGCGATAAGATCCGTCCCGAGGATTTTGGCCATTTCAATCCAAAGCTTCATCTCCTCCACGCGTTCGGCATGACGTTGCCGATCTCGGAGGCCATCGTAGTGCATGAAAGGTTGAAGACAGATGATGGATATGTTGCGTTCATCGCAGAGGGATCTGACATATTGAGCTGCGATCAGGTGGTTTGAGGGAGTGTCTCCGCCTGGGAGGTCTTTGACGACGTAGAAGAGGTCCTCGTAGAAGAGTTCAATGTCGAATCCGTATCTGGCGGCTTGGTCGAGCTTTGATGGGAGATCGTGGACCCAGGCTCGGCCGAGTGAGTGTGAGCAGATGGCTGGTCGGCAAGGCATCTTGTTGAATTCAAGGGAATGTGATTGATCGATCGGTCTGCTCTTCTCGTCTTTCTTGTGACTTTGGCATGAACGGTTGATGGGCGGTATGATAAGATTCGTTAAGAAGTTACCTCGGAGAGTTTGAAGATATGCTAACGTTCAGTTGCGTCAATGACCTACATGTAGTGCATACGACCTCGCTCGGTGCAACAGGCTTATCGCTCCCGCGAGCTCGTGAGGACCCACTTGTAAGGACTTTACCATCGTGTCGCTGCGCAGACGATATTGATGAGATGTCTCCCTGATGGTTGCAGTGGTTGAGTGTGGTTGCGGGCGGAAGAGGTGTCTGGAAGAAGGTTTCATCTGCGGAATCGAGTTTAGCCGGCGCCTCCTTGCAGGCAGCCTCGGGCAAAGAAGTCTTGGTCCAATTTTTGAGGATCTATACTTAGCCTCTCCTGCTAGGATACTTACACACGAGCAGCAGGCGCGTCTTCGGTGCGACTTCAGATACGGAGGCGTTGAGGAGGATTGCTTCTGGAATGGGACTGCCTTCTCCCGGACGAGCATGAGCACTCACTTGATATCAGGAGCATTGTGCATCCACAGTACGGCTGAACTGAGACGCAGAAGCGAACGCCGGAGAGCATTCTCGATTCAATTCTCTTCCCCGTAGGAGTCTGCTAGGTAAGGCGAGAGAGTGAATGGCCGAGACCACGCTAGGAACTCGTTTTGAGAAGTCCAAGACATCAATCAATTCGGAACTGACCGTACAAAGTTGGAAATCAATACATCCAAGTAAGCATGCAAGACTCTAAGCAAGCAAAGGCCAAGATTGCTATCATCGGAACCGGCCTCATTGGACCAAGGCATGCCCAGAGTGTTCTCGCCAACGACGATTCAACGCTGCTGTGTCTCGTAGATCCACGGCCAGAGGCGCAAGAAGCCGCTGGGTCCTTCAGTGTACCTCTATTCAGAGATGTACAACACATGCTGCAGGAGGGTCACACTCCGGATGGTGCCATAATATGCACTCCAAATCACACTCATGTAGCAATATCCAAGGAACTCCTACAGGCTGGCGTTCACGTCTTGGTAGAGAAGCCCATATCGACAACGATTGCCTCAGGCCAAGATCTCATCACAGTCGCTGCAAGCGCAGGTAAACGCCTCGCAGCAGGCCATCACAGACGCTTCAATCCGTACGTTACGGCCGCAAAGAACGCCCTCCAAAATGGCAAAATCGGTCAGCCGATCGCAGTATCCGGCCTTTGGTCAACATTCAAGCCATCCACCTACTTCTCCCCTCCGACAGAATGGCGAGCAAAAGCCGGCACAGGAGGCCCCATCCTAATCAACCTCGTCCACGAAGTCGATATCCTCCAATACCTCCTCGGTCCCATATCTCGCGTCTCAGCGGAAAAGACCATCTCCCAACGAGGCCACGAAGCGGAAGAAGGAGCAGCCATCCTCCTCCGCTTCGCCTCAGGCGTCGTAGGAACATTTATCCTTTCAGACGCTTGTCCTTCGCTCCACAACTTTGAAAGTGGGACGGGGGAGAATCCCACGATTCCGAAGAATGGGAGAGACTTTTACCGTATTTTCGGCTCGGAAGGCACGCTTAGTGTGGGTGATATGAAGGTCGAGAAGTATGATGCGGGAGTGGAGAGGAGCTGGACGAGTCCTTTGGCTGAAGAGACTTTGGCCGTGGAGGGTCTGGTTCCTTTCCATGAGCAGGTGGCGAATTTTGTTGGAGTGATTCGAGGGACCGACGAGCCTAGGTGTACTGGTGAAAATGCTCTGAGTGCGCTCAAGGTGTGTGAGGCTGTCAGGCAGGCTATGAACTCAGGTAGTGCTGTAGAAGTCGATACTCTCTGAAAGATCTATTCAACCCTTGATCCCGCTCAACTTTGTCGTTCGTACGCTTCAACCGTCTTTTGATAGCTCCAATTCGCAAGCAATTTCCACGGAAGACTGCGCTGACACTGACCATGTCGGAGTGAGGAGGTCAAAGAATCTCAGATGTCAATGTAAATTCATTCTGCGAGAGCAGAGCTCTATCGCTAGACAGCACTATGTACATCGTAAAGCATCGCGTCGCTCAGCAGTCATACAGCAAACTTGTCTGTCGATGGTCTTGTCAATCCCAAAGTACGCGCCTATACCTCACTGTTCCTCTCGCTCGTCTGCTCAACATGCTCCATCTTCTCCTTCGCAACACTGAGACCAGCACCCTCCGCGTCATGCCTGAACTCCTCGTCTCTCGCGCGGTCTTGCTGGATGATGATCTTGTTCGCCTTGCGTACCGGCTTGATCTCAAACAAGCGATCCATGTCCTCGAGGGGAATCGCCTTGGTCTCAGGCACGAGGAACCAGACAAATACAATCGAGGCGATCATCATCGATGCGAAAAAGAAGAACACACCACTTCCGCTGGGACCCATGTTCAAGAACATCTGAGGAGTGAAGCGGCTGATGATGAAGTTCCAGAACCAGTTATTTGCTGCTGCGGATGCCTGTCCCAGGCCACGAGTGTTGTTGTCGAACATCTCGGAGTTGATGACCCATGGGGTTCCGTTCCATGAAGGTGTGTAGAAAGCGGTCCAGAGGTAGAAGAAGAACATAGCTGCGATGCCGCCGGAGCTGAGACTGCTTGACTTGTTGTTTGCAACGTCGACAGTGTAAATATAAGCGCCAATGATCCACATGCAGATAGAGCCTCCCAAGGCACCGATCATCAAGAGGTTGCGGCGACCGAGGTTGTCGATGAGGAAGAACATCCAGACAAAGGTCAGAGCTGTCTTGACGACACCGAAGATTCCAGTTGTGAGGAACGAGCTGTTAGTGCCCGTGACCCCGATTGCCTTAAACACCGTGGGGCTGTAATAGTTGATAGCGTTGATACCGCTGCCGTTCTGCCACATGAAGAGTAGGCCACCGAGGAGGAAGCGCCACTGCACCTTGCGGCTGTTTCCAACAGCCTTGAAAGGCTTCCAGAAACCCTCTCCGATTGATGAAGCCTGCTCTTCAAGCGCAGCGTCAAGCATGGCCACCTCTTCCACGATGTAGAGATCCTCTGACGGAAGGTGTCTCATCCAGCATAGGTTCTTCAAAGCCTGTTCGCGTCTGTGCTTGCTGAGCAGCCAGCGAGGCGACTCCTTCAACCAGAACGCACCGAGCAAGAGCAGACCCGCAGGGATGAGCTGAACAGCGAAGGGGATAATCCACTGCTTGTGGCTCGGAGCCATGGTCTCGGTCAATCCATAGTTGATCCAGAATCCAACCAGTCCACCAATTTGCCATCCCAACTCGTATGTGCCGACAATGCGACCACGCATGGCTGGAGGAGAGATCTCACTGATGTAGATGGGCGTGATCATAGAGCAGGCACCGACACCGATCCCCGCGAGGACTCGTCCAGCGTAAATGAGACCGAGACCGCGCTCGCCATTGGCGCCTAGCATCAGGCCAGCTCCAAGAATGAAGACGAGGGAGAATATAACCAGGCTGGGCTTTCGTCCCAAGAAGAACGCTGAAGGGTATGCGAAGAAGGAGCCGAAGAATGCGCCGGCCTAGGAAGATGTCAGCAAGACTGTGCGACTACCTACGCATGGTGTCCGCTACTTGCCTGATAGATGGAGACGATGTTGGCCTTCACCAGTGCCAGATGCGAAGAAGATAGTTCCTCGAATCTGAACTCGTCTGTGAAAGATGGCAGCGCCAACGTCGTTCCGATGAAAGCGCTGTCATATCCGATCATCATAGATGCGAAGGAGGCCACGGCAGCGGATGCGTAGACTCTCCAATTGTACACCGCCTTGGGCGTCGGTCGATCCTCGACCAGCGTGAGGAAGCCACCCATGATGGGCGATGATTGTCTCTGTCGATATTCTTCTGGTGTTTCTCTCTGTCGTATTGCAAAGTGATCCAATGGACTGGGACCAAGGCTCTGACAAACAAGCACACTCTTCCAATGCGTCAATCAACAACAGACTGCTCGATCCAACGAGACTTGTTCGCGGGGAAGGTATTGTTATACAGGCCTTCCAGATCCCCACGGGGTAACGTCGCAGGTTTACGTAGATGGATGAATGAAAGTCTCGCCCATGGTAATCGCCTCCAGATCGTTTTCCCCAGGTGGACGTAAGAAGTGTGACCCATCCACAGGAAGAGAATTCTCGCCCAGTGGAGACCAAACCGTGAGCGGTAAAGATCGAGAAGAGGCACATGGGGTCTCCACCCGGCCATGTGGATCTCCATGGGGCAGCTCGGCGTTTGACGGTCGAATTGTGGATCCTTGTCATAGTTGGTGGGCATGGATAAGACCTGACCCGGCCGAGCGCCGAAGACTTCTCGCCCGAAGATTCACTCACTGACCCAACCAGGGCTTTTGTCCGTGGCGGGAGGTACGACACGAGAATGATGCACGAACTGCGGAAAGACTTGGACTAGAAAGCGGAAAAGAAACATCGACAGTGCTGACAGAACGAATACCCACCATTGGCCTTGAGACTGGACAGGAAGCGCTTTGCTGGACTTTTACAAGAATTGAACTTTGAAAGAACATCAGCAGTGACTGGAATCTGGTGAACGTACTGGCTTCTTAATTCTGGGATTCGAGAGTTGAACAGAAATCTTCAACACCGACCAAATTGGACACATCATGATGGAGGTCCAACAAAGCAATACCACAACAATTCCAACACCGGCAATCCAAGAGGAGAAGGTCGCCACAGCCCAAACACCAACAGTGCAACATAGCAACATCATCACAGCTCCAACACCTCAAATCGATCACATCGAAAAACATGGCTACCTTTTCGGCTACCCCATAGCCCATTCATATTCGCCACTTCTCCACAACACAGTCTTCCAAGAACTCGGCCTGCCATGGGGTTTCCAACTGCTAGAATCAACGAATATGAATCGATTCTTGTCGCTCCTGAAAGACAAACGACTCTACGGCTCCGCAGTAACAATGCCGCACAAAGTAGCCATAATCCCGCACCTGGACGACCTGACCGAAGAAGGGAGAGCCGTCGGCGCTGTCAATACGGTTTTCCGCCGAGGAGACAAGTACATTGGGACGAATACTGATACAATTGGTGTGAGGGAAAGTTTCTACCAAAACGTCTCCAACCCCGACGAAATCTTCCACAACCGGCCAGGAATGGTCATAGGAGGCGGAGGAGCAGCCCGTTCAGCCGTCTACGCCCTCGTAAAATTCATGAAATGCCCCAAAGTCTACGTCGTGAACCGAGATCCAGCGGAGGTAGAAGCGGTGATCGAGTGGTGCAAAGCGCAAGGGTACGGAGACGGGCTCGTACACGTCACATCCATCTCACAAGCGGAAGGGCTAGAAGGGCCAGGGGCAATCGTCGCCTGCGTTCCCAATTTCCCTCCCGTCACACCAGGCGAGAAGGAAGCGAGAGGGATCGCAGAAGTATTCTTTAACAAACCGCATAAAGGTGCGATTTTGGAGATGTGCTATCATCCTTCGCCGTGGACGGAGTTGGGGGCTCTGGCTGAGAAGGCTGGATGGCAAGTGATTTTGGGGACGGAGGCGATGATTTATCAGGGGTTTGAGCAGCATACGCTTTGGCATGGGAGGACGATTGAGGAGTTGCCGGTTGAGAAGGTGAAGGAGACGATTGCGAAAGAGCTTGCGAAGGCGAGGTTGTAGATTAGTGTAGAGAGCGATGCAGTCTTCTGAAAAGCGTGTGAAGTCTTTGGTGGTCAGTGTGCTTCGCGTGCATTATGCGACATCGCTCATGCAGTCTCACAGATCAAGTCTCCGAGCCAGGTCTCCGAGGGTCGCGTGAAGGATCAGTACAGTAGCTTACGCAAGAATGCGCCTTGATGATCCATTTAATGCTTACTCACTTGTCAGGCTCTTGGCCGTCAGCTTCTCCTTGATGTAAATTCGACTTGCCCGAATGGGCATCTGCTCGGCTTCATGTTCAACCCTACTACTCTTGCTCGTCGAAACCTCGAAGATGCCATTCAGGGCACGATTACCCTAGCATATTGAGTTCTGAAGAGTGTCGACTAGCTGAGAGGGGCAATACCTTGGGCTATCACTGTGGGATTGCTGCGACCTCGTTGACCCTGGTGCGAAAACACGTGGCATTGACGAAGTCTCAGACACGGCCTCGAACTTTGTCCTCATATCATATCCCAGGACGAGCATAGTCCAGAGTGTGCACCCTGCGCCACACCTCACGAACAGCTCGCTCCTGACTTTGGCGCCCCGTCTCTGAGGCGGAGTCGCCTGCGGGACGAATAGCAAGGTACAATCGACTGCCGAGATGTGCATCAGGAACCGTGGCGTTCACGAAATCCTCCGGAGGGTTCGCTGTTGTGACCAAGCCTCCCGCTTCTTTCAGGAGACAGATGCCGGCAGCCACGTCCCATTCCCTAGAATAGATTCCATGTCAGTTGGTCGAGTAATTTGAGCGATCACCGAGATTCACGCACCAACACCCGCCTTCCCACCAAATGTCAAATCCACCCATCGCGACATAGCAGAGATCTAGCGTCGCCGAGCCCAGACTCCGAACGCCATGGACCATTCCACCTTTGCCATCTCGTCCACCCAGCTCTGCTGCCAGATTCATGAAGCTGTTCACCTTTCGATGCATGTTGCCGTCCGGGATATCTCTCCTATCTTTGCCCCATTCACAGCTGAGTACACACCCTTTGGGAGCATTCTCAGGCAGCGGTGGGATAGGATTTCGGTCAAGAGGCAACCGAGTCTTCTCGTTTAGCCACGCACCTTTGCCGTGACATGCAGTAAATCTAGAAGGAAGGATCAGCCCTGGCATGTGCCATCGCATCCTGGCGTGAACTCACAGTTGGTTAAGAAACGGCGCATTTACGGCGCCGATGACGGGCTCGCCGTTCCACAGGAACGCTATGGATACACAGTAGAATGGCGCTAGGTGTATGAAGTTCTACTCCACATCAGTGATGGAAATCAACAGGACGGCTCAATACGAACCACAGTGCCGTCAAGTGGGTCAACACACCACGAAGGGCCTTCCTGGGGAATGAGGTACTCTTTGGATTGGCCTTTGCTGTACGACTCTTCGCCTACGAAGCTGGAGCGGAAGTTAGCATTCCAAATCCAGAAGGCGCTCAACGCAAGGCACAAAGCTGAGATTGTTATTCATGCCGAGGACGTACACATGGGTAGGGTATTTGGCTTGTACACTTTTACGTATGAACGCTTCGACATCTTCAGACCATTCTCGTATCAGCGTTCCATGATCCAAAGCAATTGAACAATAGCGGACGTTAGAAAGAATTCAGACTATCCAAATGATCTTTGCCGAATGAAGCAATACGAGAGACGATGGATATGCAAGTGGGTGTTGCCGAGGGAAGAGGATCATTAAGCATGAGAAGGGCAGGTGAAGTTTCAAACCGATGGAAGCAACACGGAAGCATCCGTCTGCAGGAAGAAAAGGCTGAAGGATGAGTAGGGTATGGGGTAGTGCGCTAGTTTGGACTCCACGAGAGAAGTAGGTTCCAGAGACGGGCGGCTAGGAAGGCAGAAGAGTGATGAACACACCTTCATCGGTCTGAGTAACGAGGTCGACGGCAGACTCCTTCTCGATGTGGTTCGCGCGACCGGTGTTGCTCAGTCGGTTTTGAACAGCGTCGAGCAGCATTTGGCCTGCGTCCTTGGCCAGCTGGACGGCGAAGGCGTGGGTCTCTTCCAGATCGATGCCATGAATGCGGACGGATTCGGCCATATCAAAGGCGGAAGGTGGCGATGATTGGCCAACAGGAAGTGAGGCTGAAGATTCGCAGGGCCAGCGTTTCGGTAGCAGCAGGGCAGGAAAATAGCGGTGGAAAGAGGCCGTCGCTGGGGCTCGGTGAAGCTGGTGCTGGTGCTGGTGCCCTCGGTGGTGTTGCTAGTCGAAGTGGTGGGCGGTTGGTAGTTGTTAGGGCTGCGTGGAAATTGAAGAGAGGGTTGGCTGAGGTAAACCTCAGGCACCCACAAATTGGCCGGGTTGTTCTTTCCAGGCGATTGCTGTCGGCGACCGTAACACCCAAGTATCCTGACAAAGCGGAGAGAGAGCTGCGAGTGTGCGATCGAACCTTTCTTCAACAGAGTCCATCAAACATGACCCGGCATGGCCATCTCGCCTGACCCGAATCCTCGGCCATGGCCGCCAGCGAGTCGGCGGCTGCGGCCACGCGAGAAGTCCAAGAATATCGTTGTCTGTGATGGGGCAGCTGGCGATTTGGTGCCTGTGGTGCCGTCTCTGCGCCTGCGGACCATCACCCGTTGTCTGATCTATGCCTCATCTGGAGAGCGCTCACGACCAATCACCCATTCTTTACACAGCTGAATCTAACTTCCCAGGCCTGTCCACATCTGGAATCCCGTTACTGCTGCATGGTACCGTAGGGCACTGGAGAGACCAGGCCTCTGGTAATGACGCTCCGCCATAGCGACGACGATCTGCTATGGCTTGCGAGAGTGGAACACACCAGGGGCTGGACACGCTTGATACAACCGAAATGAATATAACAACTCATCCGCCGTGCACTCCTTGACAAAAAGTTACTCCGATAATAAGTCACTGCCCAAAAGTGCTACAGTCCCGCCAAGGATCCTGTCTTACCTATCCACCGACCTATAGTCTGCGATCGCCCGGATAGCCACCACTAGCTAATTACTGAGCAGAGTTCGCTTCGGACTCGCAATCATGTTGGAATTCGTTCATGTTAGTGGAGCCGATGGCGGCAAGGATCTCCAAACCAGACGAAAGGTCCGCTCGCAGGCCATGCGAGACTTCAGACGAAGACAACGAGCAGAACGCGAAGCAGGTCAGTCAATTCGTATTCAACAGAGCTCGAGCTGTGGCTGATTACATTGCAGCAAGCAAAGGAAAGAAGCGGCTATCTGTACCTGGCGAGCGAGCTGGAAGCCCTGCTTGGGAAGCACGCCAGCGGGCAACATCTACAGGATCAGATTCGACCGATTACTCTCGGCGGACATCTGAGCGAGGACCTAGCCCAAGGTCAACACCTCTGTTGATAGAACAAAAGGAAGGCGAGAGCGCTTTCCAAACGCTTCCATCGCATAGACAACACGATCTGCCTTACGACATGGCAGCACTCAACGCAATGGACGAGTGGCAGTATCCTGTCGAACAAACATCACACTCGGTACCAGAGTCGCTGTACTGGCCCTCGACGTCCTCAAGGGGACAGTCACCCTCGATACCTCAAGACGCTTATATATGGGCGCCGGAGCCTTTGGATCCATTCGAAAGCCCCGCGCAGATCTCACAAATGCTTGGATTCTGCCGGAGTTGTGCGTTAGTCACAGGTGCTTCTCCGAACTGCAAAGGGTGTCTGCTAACATGTGACAGACATCCACTGGCTACGTCCTGGTGTCCAAACGGGGACTGCGGGCAAGTTGATTTCGGAGGAATGGGACAAGAGCCAATGCCCTATGTTACTGGCAGCATGTTGTCTAGCATCAGTTGGTCACCTTGATGCAGTACAACCTAATCGGCCTGTGGGAAATTACGACCTCTACAAGAATCGCGTACTACGGGACATCAGCACACGCATGAAGAATCCAGACCAAGCGACATCGGATGACACGATTGGCGCACTCACCTGCCTACTTTCGTTTGAGGTATGCATCAACTTATGTACACCTTCATAGTATTGGTACTGACTGTTTGACAGATGTCGAAAGGCAATGCAGAAGCCTCAACCCACCTCAACGGACTGAAGGGTCTAGTCAAGATGAAAGGAGGTAGTAACAAGCTACGCCTGAACGGAGTACCATTGATGCTCGACACGTAAGGATTCAATCCTTTCCTCTTCGACGTGATCACAAGCTCACCTGATGTTCATGCAGCCTAGACCTCTTACATGCTGTGCTCTTCGATTCACAGCCAGTCTTGTCCGACGCTCGCGTCAAAGGCTCAAACATGCGCACCGAGGACCACGAGCTGTCTGCACCAGACGCACTGTCGAAGCTACTCCCGCTCCTGACCGCGGAATATGAAATATTCCAGGAAGATGGACCAACACCACTGACAGAGAACCTTCGACATGTTCCAGAGATCTTCGACTACGCTCTCGCGTGCCTTCGAACAGTTTCGCACTTCGCAAGCGGCGAAAGTGTCAACCGTTTCCGAACCGCCCTCGAAGCCTTCCGGAATCAGAGCTGCCGCGAGCATACTGAAACTCCTGACGCATACCATCTTGGACGTTCCTGCTCTTTAATGCTATCGATCCTCTTCAATCTCCTCGTCCATCGCATACCGTACCGCCATTCGAGCAACCAGGTTTACGTCGATGAGCTATTCAATGCAATTCGCTCTGTCCAGAATCGGTCTTGGGAGTCAATACCTTACCTCCGACTGTTCATCCTACTCACGGCTGCCGTGACGACCAACGATCAGAGCCTCAAAAGCTTCTTCAAAGCCGAACTTGTACGGAGCATCTACCAGCTAGGAATGGAAGAATGGAAACGAGTCGAGGCATTCATCCTTCGCTTTCTGGAACTCAAACGCGTCTTGGAGAAAGACGACAGATTATCGACGCCTCCTACTGCGATGTCTTCGCCGAGAAGAGCTACCGAGCCAACATACTTCTCGATGCACCGATGGCCAGAGCCAAATCTCTCCCATGTGAGATCGTCTGTTGGCCATGCTGCAGACAGGAGAGGTGCGGCAAGTGCACAGCATGTGAGCTTCGCGCCGTCTCCTCTGATGTTTGCGACTTCGGCGCCGGGGCATGTGGCTTTGCAGACGGATGGGTTGTTCGATGATCGTGATTTGGATCCGATCTTGAGGTACAATGCGGGTATTGATGATGTGGCATTCAATTCGTAGAATAGTAAAGAAGCCCTGAAAATCGTACAGCTATGCAAGTATTCCTCCTTCCGCTTAGGTCGAGCAGTTTCGACCAATACGTTTTTCCTTTGCGCACTCTCACCGCGTCGGGAGTGAGGGTGAGAGTCAAGTGAAGTGCCACGCCTATCTCACTTGGACGCACCTTCCTTCCGAAGTTTCGCCACGTCACATGCAAACGGCACTAGCACTTCTCTTCCACATCAACAATCAACTGGAGAAACTTCAAGAATTCGACTGTCTCGCAACATCAGCCTCGACTGCACTGCGACACCACTCGAGGACACAAATCTCATGGCGCACAACACCGCTTCCTCCACCGGCGCCGCCGCTTCGCCAGCGCCAACATACGCTGCGTGTCACGCCGCACTCAACACCGCCGAGCTCCTCGAGAATGTGCTTCTGCAATTGCCGCCGAAACAGATCTTGGTCCTTGAACGCGTGTGCAGGTCCTGGAAGGACAATATCAAGTCGTCCATTCATATCCAGCGGGCACTCTTTCTCCGACCGATCAGTGATGGCTACGAAGGAGCTAGTTTTAATTAAGTCATAGCGGCAGTACCCGCACACTCTAAACTTAGGCTTCACAATGTAAATATCTATTCTAGCATAGTACTACAGCATAACTACCTAATATAATATTACTAAAATTTATTAGATTTAGACTCGGATTATCGCGGATCGAGGCCTCGAAGGTATCGGTAGTACGTAGTAGAAGATAGAACAATAGGTAGGAACCAACCGTATTGATTGTGTTAGTTAGTTACACTTCGTAGACTAGAGAAGCTAAGTACAGCTTTATAAGGAATATATAACGTAGTTACGTAACTATTAACTATATCTATCTAAACTATACCTTTCTAACATTCCTACTCAGGTTATATAGGCAGCACCCTATCGCCCTAGGCCATTTAAAGCTACCTCACAAACTCCTAGAATTGTAGTCTATTCTTTAGCTTTATTAAGCTATTAGCTACTATCTCCTTTATTAGAATATACTCTATTATAATCTTCCTTTACTACTATAGCCTTCTAACAAAGTTATAGGCTATATCAATATGTTTTAATCTCTTATAGGTATAAGTATCCTTAGTAAGTACTAAGGCTACTTAGTTATCGCCTTTAAGCTATACTAGCCTTAATTCTCTAACAGTATTATAGTCTACTTTTACTAGTAGTTAAAATAAGCATTCTCCTACTAATTTAGGACAGCCTAATTCTCTTAGTAATGCTACTAGGAACTAAGATTGTTTTATATATAACGTATTCTACTACTAAGCTAGTTATACTACTAAGCTAGTTAAAATTTCTTAGTATAACTAACTCGCATTACGGATCATTTATTTTCATTATATTAAATAGAGAACCTATGAATATTATACTCTCATTAGATTCAGAAGACCCTTCTATACCCTTTTGGTATATTCGAGCGTTATACCTAATCCCTCCGTAGCTACTATAATACCGTATAGCTAGCTAGGCCTGTTTAAGACTAACTAACCTACGAGTCTTCTTTAACTGCTAAGTAGCTATAGACGCTTTAGTAGCTACCTTAGCTAACCCTACGCTATATTCTATTGTGCCCCCGTACTAGATCCGCTTCCTCTTACGTACTTTTCGCTTTATTATCGTATCTAATTACTGTTTAAGCTTACTAACACGGGCAGCTAAAAGCGTATTTTAATGTAGTATTACTTCGGCACCTTTTATAAGCTAGGAGAAGCCATATTAGGCTGTTATAGGAGACCGAGTAATAGCGTTATTAACAAGCCTAGACTGAGACCTAAACTCGTACGTATTACTTAGAGTCTTCGACT